>VXBB01004268.1:101273-114369 GCA_013399915.1 Illadopsis cleaveri
AAAAAAAAAAAAAAGATACTTAACACATGCTTTTAACATCCATCTATAAATACTAAAACAGGTATAGACAACACAAATCAAAGACTTCTGTATTACAGGGGAATATTAAAAATGATACCTGAGGTCAGTGTGTTTCTGCTAAGAACCAGATGCAAATACAACAGGCTTGTCTCCTGGTGCATGAAAAGCAAGTACAGCTCTGTTGACTAGAAACATAATTACAGTGAGAAACACAGCAAAAAGGACTGCGGAAAATGAGTGATGCATGGCCCTGACAATAACTGAGTCAGAATCACAATTCAAATATCCATAGGCATTTTCTACAGTGAAAATAATTACAAAGGAATGCCTGTTTCTACAGCCTCAGTAAGCTCAGACATACCTGGATCCCTCTAACGAACATCTTGCATCTTTTACTCAGAAGTCACAGACAGAGAGACTACAGAAACACCGTTCAGTAAGGTTTTGCTTTAGGAAGCATTTCAAGGAAACATCAGCTTGTTTCAACATGCAGCTTGTCACACACTTGGCACTAGACACTGTAATCTCGGAACATGAATTCAAAGTAAAATGTCACATACCTTGGCAAATTTCTATGCATACATCTTGTAGGACAGTTTCTGTGTTCTTCCATAAAACCCACAGAACAAAAGGGTGCTGGAAGGAATTCTTTCAGAAGTCAACATGAACACAGCGTCACCTTGTGTATTTGCCTTGTCTTCAAAATGCAGCATATCAGCAATATGTGTTGGTCCTTTGACCCTAGGTATTGAGCTTTTCAAAATGTATCAGCAATACAAATGAAGAGCTGTTACACTTCTCAAACAAGATCTTGTTATATGCATAGTGTAAGTTTATATGGATTTGTTCCCTTATGAAAATATCAATTATAAGTAATTTGAAAGATGTTTTTGGACCTTCATATCCTTGTTCCATAGAATACATAAATCCAAGTAGGAGACAACATTCACCTAGGAACAGTATCCTAGAAACATTCACATTTTATTTTTCTTAGTCTGAAATCAGCCATGTTTTTAGATAATGTCACAAACACAAATTCCTCCTAGAAAACCACAGCACGTACCTGTAAATGAAAGAAGCCCCAATTCACACCAAGATAGCAAGAGTTCAGAAAATGTTGCACCTCAGCTTTCTCTGTGTATTTGTATATCTACAGAACAGATTTCTTCTGTACAGAACACAAGCTTTTTCAATTTACCAAAGCAAGGAGCAAGGCATAAATATTTCCAGCCTTTGACCGTACAATGAGATCTGGTGCTGCAGCTGTAGGATGGAACAGCAGCTCGAAGCAGTTGAGTCCAAGGTGTATTTGTGTAGACTCCTTGTGCTTTCTGGTGCAAGTGAAACTCAAGTAGAAATGGTTCTACAAAGGTATACTGCAAAATTAAATAATCCTTTTAATAACTAAGAGGGTAATTTTCCCCCCAGTCAGTACCTGAGTTGGAAGATTTGGAATAAGCAACAAGTTCTATCAATTGGTCTTTCCCATCACGCTTGACAACCCAGCATTAAAGGAAACAAATCATTTGTGGAGTGAAAAAGTTCTGCCCCATTGAAAGGAACAAAAAACCCATCAAGAGCATTTTTCATGGAACAACAGTCCAGAAATAATTCCCCATTCATTAGAGTCATAGAACTAGCTACTCAAATAGAGGACAGCAGCTTTTCACCATCTCCTGTGATATTTATACTTCTACAGAGTTGGCTCTAGTAAGTCAATTTCCATCCAGGAAATGTGAGCATTATCCATTGTTTCATGTGGTAGACCTACAATTCTTCTTCAGTTCTTATCCATCCCTGTTCCAGAAGTTGTCAAGCATGGGAAGATGTTCAACCAACAGCTGTGCATATCTGAAACTACTTCACAAATAAAAAGGTGAATATAGATACATAACAGAATGCCAAGCTAAGAGGTCGACATTAAGCAAAAGTCTACAAATTCAGACGCTTAATGCAAATTGCTCCTTTGTTTAGTCAGCTTCAGTGTTCTAGGTTGGTTGATTAATATGCACCTGTTGTCTGAGGAACCAAAGAGGTTATGTGGTTTCTACTTTTGGAATTTTAAAGCCACGCTATTTTAAGCAAGCAGATAAAGCAAATTTGGGTCTGCATGGTCACAACCCCTGGGGTACTGCTGCAGTGTCTGTGTAAACCTGTTGTGATCCTAAACGTCTTTGACAGTCTGCCTTGGCACTGCTGCTGCTGCACCAGGCACACTGGGCTCTACCACCTATTCCCACCATCCATTCCCACCATCCTTCCCCTTCCTCCTCCTCCCTTCCATGCCCACAGCTGGGAAAGACAGCTGCTGAGAATCTGGGATCTGAGAGAACCAGGTTCATGCAAGGAATGGTAAATGAGCCACTGTTTTACCAGGGAAACATTCAAACACCATCACCCATCAGTACAGAAAAGTCAGTTTACACTGAATTCCTTGACAACTTCATTAAGTGTTTTTCTTCTAAACAAAACACAGTCTGTGCAACTCTGAGCCATACTGACAGCTTCAACACTAAGATAGAAGGCAAAGCCATGTTTCTTTCCACAGTGTATCAAGAACACTAATAACCAGTAAGATTCAGATCAGCTTTAATCAAAGCATAGGGAGCTGTGTATTTAAGCAAGAATAACTTGTATTCAAATAATCATTACTGATGTCAAATTAACGTTTTGAGTCATTACCCTTTAAATGTCAGTGAGCAGAGCATGTCATTCACACATCCATGATCTACATCAGCACACAGCCTCAGAAGGACCACACAATCAGTGTTCACTTGTCAACATGAAGTCGTTTCTTTTTCAAGTAAAACATTCAGTAAACACTTCAGCATTTTCTTTGTTTTGAAATTATAGTACAGCAGGATGGGATTTTATCCATGTGATACTGAAAAGCACAACAACTTTTAAGGGTTTTTTTTTAAACAATCAACTGGATTCATAGAAGTCAGCTGAAATGAAACACAACACAGACCTTTCCAGAAGCTACTGCCTTGCAGTTGCCTTTTGATGAACAGAAGCTTCATTACATAGTAAAACCCTTAAATTTATCAATGTGGGACAGGTACCACATGTGATCAGAACAAATGAATTCCCACTCACTTTCAAGAAACTTTCTTTTGCTCTTACAGCCACAATCCAGATCCCAGATTATATCTATATATGAAAATTCAAGCTGGAACAAGGCAGTTCTTCACAAAACCCATCCATTTTTTGGAAGTATACTTAACAAAAGATTGCCTGTATCTTTCAATGTAAGAACAGTGCAACAAAATCTTTTATTGCTGACCAGGAAACAGTTTCATGTGATTAAAACAAACACTTGTGCCCTTGTTCAAAAACAGTCAGATAGTTAAGAAGTATCAGACACTAATCATGTCCATACAGTTTAAGTCTGCTTCCTTGTGTACAAACACAAGAAAAACAAATCACTATTTTTCTGCAAAACTAAGCCTTATTCACTGTGAGACTATTTTTGAGTGAAATGAAGGCAATGGTTCTGGTACAGTGAATTGCTTCTCATGAAGTTATCTTAGTAAGAAGAAGGTTCTGCAGGAAGAGTATGACTAAAATCTGTTAGCAAATATACACAAGGAGACAGGACTGATGAGAAGCTACATGGATCCTAGATTTACAGCCTTACTACTGCAACTCCGCAAAATACAAAATGATTTTGTATGAAAATTTTTTAAATAAAACATCTTTTACACGATTGCAAGTGCATAGTTTACAAGTTCAGCCTTGTCTGCCTGTTGTCAGTTTTACAGCAAAGAGGGACAATGTTTTGACAGATGACAAATACAGGATAAGCCCTTTATCATGTTCCACTTTTATTGAATATTTTCTGCAAATGCAGATTACAACCTTGGTTCAGGTTGCACGCATCAACTTAAGCCATAATAAATCAGTGTTTCTGAAATCCAAATTCTAGTGGTAAGGGTTAGGTAGTGGTTGATTTCTGTAGTTAGAGAAATTACAACAGTGTAAGTGTCACTCATAAAAGCAGTATTGTGCAAGAGGCTCTTTGGTGCCAAAAAATTGTCAGTGATGCATTTATGAATGCTACTGAGTAAAAAGCAATCTAATTTACAACTCTTCCTCGCAGTGCTAGAGGAATATTAAAGGACACTGGAGACCCCCACACCTTGAGCAGTCTGCGAAAAAATATCACCGTTACAGAAAAGCTGTATAAAAATCAATGACAAAAGACTTAAATCAGAAGGTATATCCTATCTTTCATCCTGAAATACAGGTCAGGTATGGCCCAGCTCTACAGCAGGCATATTAAATAATCAGGTTTAAAGTGATCGACACATTGAGACCTGAAAGATCACTGCCTTAATCTCACACCCATTTATATGGGCATTTCTGTGGCAATGTACTTGCATCATCTAAATCTTCAGTAGCGCCTAAAGAACAAACTGCCTCCACACCAGCATGCACCCAGAACAGCCATATGGCAAATACCTAGAAGGATGTAGAAACCCCAGATTTCAAGTGAAGTCTAAGAAGTCCTAAAGGAACTCACAATTCTTATCTCTACTGACTCGTGGCTTTTTTAATCTGGCTGAGTGTAACAAAAACACAGACTTACTTGTGAGGTTTTTCCAAACTACAATGTATAGGCCGATCCTCGCGTAGATATACACATATGTACAAAATGTATAGAAAAACAAGAGTCCTGTAGACAAGAGTCCTATCTTGAGTGGAAAGACACTACATATACTGAAAAGGAGAAAAGGAGATAAAGGGCCAATTCTGCCAGCACAAGCACTCGTGGTTGCACACTAACTTCAGTCATTATTGCATGCATTAGATGCCCAGAGTCACAAGTAGCTCTGGTGCAGCTGAGCCAACTGACTAAACTGCTCTTCCAGTACATCTCACTTTCAACCTGATCTAAAAGTCAAGGTACTACTTCACACGTCAATAAAAGAGGAGCAAAGAAAACCCTCATGTGATTTGCTATAGCAATAAGTGTAGTTATTTGCACAGCCTGGCTGGGTTTAACACAACTGCAAATCTCCATTTCAAAACAGACTATTCTACCTCGCAACACCTGCATGGTTAGATACAGAAAAGAGAAAATACACAGCTCCTCAGACACTCACTTAGAACTACCACCTCTAAAAACCAAGCTTTCTGTTTCTTTTAAAATGCAAGTTTGCTTCACTGAACTACCACTGCAAATCCTACTCTTTCCCTTCCGACCGTGCCTGCCTCAGCATTCCAGATTACAGCTGAGGCATTTGCACCCCCTAGCTGTCACAGGGAGGACACATTACTTATATCTAACTTACATTCATTTTCAACTTCAAATTTATTGAGGCAGTTTATATCAATGTATCCATAAAATAATTCAGAAATAACCCAAGTATACCATTTAAACATCTTCATGATTTATCCATTTACACACTCAGTACACAAACAACCCAGCCTCTGTACAAGTTCATCACATGCAAACCACCCATAAAGACAAAAACTTTAATTAAAAATAAGTCACAACTCAGTGTACTGTTTCAACTGCATCTCCATTTACCAAATGGCACATTGAATATTCTCTAAAATAAGATGTTTTTAACAATCTTGTTAAAAAATTCTTGGGCAAAATATTTCTAGACTTAAAAAACATCAAGATTTTTCAAAACACTCAAGATACTATACAACTTATAATAACCTTGAAATAGGTTTACAAGGTTGTTAACCAAGGTATTTACATACCAAATAATGTAAAGCAAAAATCTGTATTTCTAATGACAAAAAAGTGATGCATTAAAGATTTATGAAATTAAAATTAAGGCTCTTTGTTATAGTTCTTTATGTAACTTTACATAATAGCCAACTTTGGAAATGTCAGTCTTGCACATTCTTGTCAATCTACTGCACTTAAAGCAGTAGTGTATATTAAGTATTACTTGGAATAATTACATTGCTACTTCTATCTTTGAGCATGCTGAAACACTGTAATTATGGAATATTTACAATGTGTAGCCTTCAAACTTCATGTAAAAGC
This sequence comes from Illadopsis cleaveri, assembly GCA_013399915.1. NCBI lineage: Eukaryota > Metazoa > Chordata > Aves > Passeriformes > Timaliidae > Illadopsis > Illadopsis cleaveri. Next base: position 107,305 of record VXBB01004268.1, read on the forward strand.
TCAAGTATGACTGTCTGATTTGAATACAAACAATATACTTGTAAAAATGCTTTTACTTCTCAAAATTAAATGTAAACTACTACAGTTTTAACAAGCAAACCAGCTCTGAAAAGTTTCAACATGTGCCTGAATGTGGACAGTAAAAGTTGTGTGAAATTTCTCAGACAGTACTGTTTTTCATTTCAGACTGAACTATTCGTTGTATCAGCTGTTTTCTGTAAGCATGTAGAAAAATTAAATACTTTTTAAAAAAATTATTCCAAGACCTACATGTACTTTGAGCTGTGTCCATAGGTTTCTTGAAAACTCAATACTGTCTTGCAGGTTGTAGTGATTGGTCCACAGTTTATTTCAGGAGGTGTGTTCAACTAATAAAAGCAACTCGCTGTTTTTCAATGTCATTTCTCTTAAAAGCACAATGATAAAAAACACTGAAGACAAAACCAAAAAAAAAAAAANAACCCCCCAAAAAAAAAAAAAAAAAAAAAAAAAAAAAAAAAAAAAAAAAAAAAAAAAGAGGAATGGTAACCTAAAGATCAAATCCATTAGCCATTTCTCCTACTATATCAAAATTTGTAGTCAGAATTGTCTTTATTGACTTTATTTTTAATTTTTGTACACAAAGAAAAACATGTTCATATCCATCATGAACAAAAACTTAAAAAGGCAGAACTAGAAGACATTTGTGTCCTTCACCAAAGCAAAGCTGTGCTAAAGGTTCCAAACATTTCCATTTTTAAAATAAATATTTTCTTTTTTTTTTTTTTCATTGTCTACATTCCAGTCTTCAGAATGTCACTGGAAATTGCAGCCTATCATGAAATACACACTTTTAAACAGAGTCCCAGCTCACTGCGTTTGGTAGCTTGCCATACCATATCCAGCTTGGTTAGGTATTACAGGAGCACCTTGTCCCTGGGCAGGCTGAGCACCAAATCCACCCATCCAGGCAGCAGATGGAGATTGGCTTAAAAAGAAACAGGATGGTTAAAAAAACAGGGGGGAAAGGCAACTTAAAAACAAACAAACAACCATAAAAACATACTTCCTACACAACTACTTGTATCAAAATACAACAATTTCTTCTTCTTTTTAATGAGTAATTCAGGTTAAACTCTTCAACATGTGACTCCTGAAAATATCATCACCTTTTTAAGAACAAAGGAGAAAAAAAGAAACACAAACCTTAAGTACCAGTTGGATATGGCACCTGCCTCCAAAGGCATAAACATACACAGGTGGCTGGAATTGAATCAGTGATGCAGAAATGCAAGAAATATCCAATACCTCATGGGCATGAACACCAGTGATGGGTTTATCAGGGCTTAATATGTTTAGCTGGCACCACATAATGAAGAACTAGGCAAACAGCTTACTTCAAAATCATGTTAAAACACAGTTCTTGTGAAGACTTCAGTCTTCAAGAGATCCGTTATTAAAAGCCCACCTAAATTCTGAAACTGCACAAGTAAAGTGTCTGGGTGTAGTTCCTTCTCTCCCTGTAGGCAAATATCCAGAGCTCCTGGCTCAGACCCACTACTTCAAGTCAGAATCCAGAAGATATTTAGACACCAGACAAGACCATCCCCAAACCTTTACCACACACTGGGTGGTCTTTGTGCCTCCATCACACATGGTATGTGCCATCAGGTACGAGTCAGAGCGACTCATCCCAGCCCATCTGCTCATGATCTATTTGGAACATAAACTTTAAGCACACAGGACTCCCCCTAAAGTTTGAAACCCCGTGCAATCCTTGACCCAAATGAGCCTGAAACTTAAGATACAGCATTCTTGGAATATTCTAAAAAAATTAAATATAATTACTCACTCTACTCCAAAACCCTGTTGATTCCATGCTTGGCCATACATTCCATATGATGGTACTTGCCACCCATTAGCCATATATTGCCCATACTGTTGTGGATTTCCATATACTTGGCTCCATTGTCCCCACTGACTGTAATCCACCTGCAGAAAGAATAATCCATTGTACTTCAGGTTCTAGAGATGGTGTATATTGTATTTGTGCTGCTGAAGGCAAAGTTTTGACTACATCAGAGCTAAAACAAGCAATAATGAGATCTGAAAAATAAGATGTCACTATGACTTAATTAGATCCTTGTACTGAAAAAATCTATTTGTGTGTGCTTGAAACCCCAAAGACTATTTGGTTGGACAGCCACCTAATCTGCAGTTAGCAAAACAGCAAGAATTAAAATTACCTCAAAGTTTCTCCCTATCTTGGATCATATCCAGAAGACAGTAACAGATATTCCATCAAAATCACTAGCCCAATTTGATGAACTGGAACATAACTGAGACAGAACATGGAATTTCATAAGAACTCCACCACAAAATTTAGCCATTATAACTGGGAAGTCATTACAGGTATAAACACAATTGCTTTTGTAATACAAAGAAAAGATTAAATACAGTTACCTGTTGGAAGTTTTTAGTCATATCAGGGGATTCTTTACCCCAATAGCATTTAACAACGTGTCCTTCAATTGTGGTTCCATTAACTGAAACAATAGCATGTGCTGCACTTTCATGGGTTGAAAACCTAAAAAGTGTAAAAACAAACTAATGTTATGTTTAACAGTACTTCCACCTGATTACTTAAAAAACAGTGACTTCATACATACAGGAAACCCAGAGAAAAACATCTGCTCTCACAAACATTCATCTTCTTAGGTAAAATGTTGGTGGCCCTTTTTACAATTTGGAAATTATTCTATGAATATATGGTGACAGCTTTTACTGTATCAGGACAAGTTCATTCAAGTGAAATCACAGAGAGATGAAGCATTATCACATGCACAGACCCAGAGATTTTGCTTTCTCTGTCCATACCTGACAAATGAGTAACCTTTTTCTGGAAACACCCTTATTTCCATAATCTGCCCAAACGGAGAAAAAGTCTGTCTCATAAGTTGATCTACAACATAAGATGTTTTTGAATTAGTAATCATCCTGGTGTCCAAAAAGTTTCATTAATAAAAAATAAGAGAACACTTCATACCTGTTAGCCCCGAGGCAATTCCTCCACAGTACACAGTACAATTTTTTGGACTTGACTGATTTACTACATCTTCAAATCTCAACTGTTTTGTATTATCTATAAAGAGAGAAGGCTGGTTTTCAGCAGTGGGCTGACAGAAACCCAGACACTTACCTCATACACAAGCATGAATTTCACATTTAACAAACACATTCAATATTTTATGACAGAGCAGTAGTGCCACCACTCTGCTAATACAACATACCAAAAAAATCTGATCAAGATCTGGAAGGCAAGCTAATATGTGATTTAAGTGACATGATTTTGGCTTATGTTTTATTCCCCTACCAAACAGTGAAAAGACAGCAAACACAACACAGCATGACATGAAGCTCTTACTTTCTTGTGTACTTTTGGGGGCTGGTGGTTTCCTTGTTGCCCAGTTAGTTCTGATCTGGCGGCCTCCCAACCACTGGCCTCCCATGTGTACAATAGCATTTTCTGCATCCTGAAGAGATTAAAACAGAGATTGTAGCACTTTCAAACAAAAAATGTACAAATCTACCCCCAAGACTTGGCTATCAGTTAATGCCACTGACAAAACCAGCAGCAGTACTAAGAGTATGAAATTCTGAACAATCATAGCAAGCAGACAAACATTAATTAACATGAAGGCAACTGAGTACAGAGAAGGTCCTCAGAAGTCATTTGGTAGAAACACTGAAATAAAATAACTATCATTAAATGTTTCTTTTGCTTCCTGGAGGTGTGCAACAGATGCTTTGTAAGTTCTCTGCATGTTAAAGTCATTGTATGAACACACAGGAGAATCCATGGCCCACTTTTCATCTTGAACATGGAATTGAAGACAATCTTTGAGTTCACAGTGTAAGCAGAAACATCTGGTAAGCAAGGGTAAGTTTGCTAACAGCTGCAAGAAGCAATTTGTCTCCCAATTGCTTTGGAAGAAGGCAGGCAGAGCAAAAAGTGCACATTTGAAATGCTTTTCCAAGGGCACAAAGCTTAAGGAAAAAGCTGCCAAGCACAAGAGACAAAGAAAATGTAGACAAGTTAAAGGTGAGCTGCTCCCAGCTAGAATTCTCTTCTCAAATTCATGATCTTGATCTTTCTAGGTTTTATATTGAGTACTCATTTTGAAAACACATAAATACAAAAATGAAATTACAAAAGATGACCAGTAAGGAAAGAAAAACCCAATCTAAAAGACAAAATCAAAGCACCAGACAATGAAACACCCCAATTGATTCAAGCACCCTTGGCTCCTAAAACATGGTGAATACATAATGAACTGACTAGAAAAGGAAACAATCTCTGATGAATCTTGCTGCTATCCTGCTTGAGGATCACAGTTGAGACAAACACTGAACAGAGCCCAAGCCATAACTGATCCAGTCCAATGCAGGAATTCAATTTTCACTTAACTCTGTTATGCATTAAGACCTCAGGCTGGAGTACCTGAAGTCTGGGAGCATATCCCACTTTCCCAAATCTAGGAGAATGATACATTCTGAAAAACAGCCCTTGAAGTACCAGCTCAGAACAGCCACACCATAACCCTAAGGGTGCAGCTGCTGTGGGAATGAATGGCAATCAGGACATAAAATTTAGAGTATGTTTTAATACTATGTTTAGAATTCATCCATTAATCTTGTAGAATGAATACAAATTTCAAATTGGAGTTTTAATGGCTCAGTCTGAAAAGAATCCAGTAACTTTAATTCTATGACTGTCACAGGAACCAAACAAAACTGTATGATAAAGGAAGAGGGGCACAAGGAAATAACAGCTATTCCTTGCTTTTTGAGCTGTAACACAGAACAAAGAAAGTGTAACTGGTAAAATACACTAACTTAAGGCATTCAATTGCAGTATCTTATGGCATTGACAGATCTGAAGAAATTAAAACTTTTTCTCTGATTATGACAGATGCAGGTAACTGTTACAGAACATCAAGAGAGACCTGACATGTAGAACTTCTGACCACACAAACAGGCTTTATAAGCCTAAAATCCTGGAACTGTGTGTTTTTCCTATGCCAAATATTTAAGGAAAATGATTCACAGTTTCCCTAGGTTGTCCTAAACATACATACAGCTCCTGTACATGTCAGTTTGTTTCCCTGGGTGAAGTCTAATAAACAGTGAATGCAAAACCAGGCAAAACTAAAAATAGAAAACAGGAACTATTTTAAACCTGCATTGTGATTACTCACCAGTTTGTTATAAAAAGATACAAAACCATAGCCTTTTGACTTTCCAGTTGCCATATCTTTAACTACCCGTGCATCCCTGTGAAAAGAAGCACAGCTATATGAGGGTAGTATTGATAACCTGCAAAATAAAAACTAAAAGGAACCACACACACTGTATTGTGAGCATAATTTTTCTTATAAATTCAGTTAGCCCTAAAACTACAGTCATTCCTGAACTCTCCCTATTGCTTCTTTACCTGTTAGAAAAAAGCAGTAGGACAAAAAAAAATAACATGTAATAAACATGCAACCTATGCACATAACCTATACTGGCTATAACTAGAATGTTCAAATTTGAAGTATAAGAGAAACAAAGTTTCCTTTTCTAATATTCTATTGGCTAGGGTCCTCTAAGGTTTACTGTTCTATAAATTACTGTAACAATTCTATCTAATTTACCATGCATTTTCTAAATAGTTAAATGTCTTCTGCCTAGTGATACAAAATATATGAAATATTAAAAAAATCGAAAAAGAGGAAAAAATAGGAATTAAAAGGCATACATGGCCTGTTAACAGATTTCTTTATTTTTCTTGGTCAATTCTCTACCATCATTTTGGAGTTTGGGTAGCTGTAAATTTTGAAAAATTGACATTTTCAGAAATTTAAGAAAGGAGAATAAAACTAACAACAATGCTAAGCACACCAGTACGAAAACAACAAATTTACACAGAAATTTTAGTGAGTAAGTTAAAATGATTGGAAATATAGAACTGCACTGAATATAGAATGTTAAAATGTAAATACTAAAATATGTATATATAAATAATGTATAATAAGAATAAATAGAAATGAGAAAAAATCTACAACTGAGTTCCAGTGTGCACAGTTCCTTGCAGTTAGCCTTCAAGATCCTGTCCATTCTTATGAGCAATTCTGCAAAATAACCAGAATGCTATTACTTTTAATTGTGACTTGGACTTTAGAAAAACTGCAGGTCTCAGGTATAAATATAGATTGAGAAACAGAAACCTGAATTATTCTTTTTAAATTGATTTTTAAAACAGTACTACTTACCACATTAAGAGACAAAAAGCAAAGTAAACAAAACAGCAAAGGTAAAGAAATAAGATTTATGATTCATTTAAAAATATGCGTACAGAACAAGAGAAAAATAAGAATTTTGTTCTTAGAAATATATTCCTGTAAAGTAGTACAAAAACGTTCATGTGCAACTTTGATTTTTATAAAGATAAACTGATAAAAGATTAACAGACTTTTTTTTTTTGTAGCAGTACTCTTTAGAACATATACACTTTAGCACTCTCAAGGATTTTGTAATGTTAAATATGTTCCAATTAGAACACCAGGTGATTTAGCATCACCTGAATTGTTCATGAGAAGTTCAAAGAAACATTCCCTTAACTGGCAGAAATGTGCACATATTGTAAAGCCACCATTCTTTCATTTAAGATATTATAATTGTAATTCATCCCATTATTATGCAAAAAACCAGATTTCATTCTGATAAGTATTAGCTTTTTCCAAAACATTCCCAAGTTTTTAACTAGTTGCTTTATAGAATTATATTCCAATTGCCCAATTTTCCACACTGCCAATGAAATGCAGCAAAAATGCACATAAAACACACCCAGGATACAATATATACCAGTTGTCAAGTCACTACTCTGTACACATTCTCAACAGCAAAAATCACATTAGAGCAGTAATTAAATTTTAATAAAAAGTTGAAGGACATTAGCATATAAATTAGGTTAAAAGGACATTGCTTTCAGCAAACCAAAGCACAATAACATTACTGTATTTACATTGTGAAACACACTGAGAT
>VXBB01004268.1:114400-125128 GCA_013399915.1 Illadopsis cleaveri
CTCTTTACTCCCCACCCACCCACCCATCACAAGGAAATTAACAGCAGAAAAATTATCTCAATAAATAAGAAACAACATTTCAACTTAGAAGCACATTTTCACTATCACATTTTCTGACTGATAATGGAAATGTTTATGATGATACTTACGATATTTTACCAAAAGGAGCAAATGCTGACTTGATGTCTTCTGTTGTAATTTCTGGACTTAAATCCCCAACGAACACATGGAAGTGATCTGAAAATAAATAATTTACTAATCAAATATTTAACTGCTATCTGAAGTTTCAACTCCTGAGAAAGTGATGCTCTGCACACAGCACTGGGAACCAGGAACGCTCAGGATTCCATGTGAAGAGCAGCAGCAATTTAATCTGTCCACTCCTGTTTCCCCAGTTGTAAAGCAGAAACAGAAGAATTAGTTTGCACAGTTCTATTAAACACTAAATGGGAAGGAGAGAAGTTATGTTTAAATGCATTTATGATAAATTTTTACCACTTTGTGAAGGATTTGTGTAGAAGTGATACTGTGGCATTACATTACTTACTGGATGTATCTTTTTTCTGGCTACTTGGTGTTGTTGCCCAGTTTACTTTGACCTCCTGAAAACAAGTATAAGATTTAGTATAAATTCACAAAATTCTTATATTTTATAAGTTCATTCAAGGGTGAGTTACAACTGTCAACGTTTACAAATCATCATTTAATATAAAACACCATCATAAACAGAACATCACAAATAATACATTTCCTAAACAAGACTTACTCTTTTAATATCACTACTTTAAAAAGATTATTCTATCAATATTTAATCTTGGTAAAACATCTTCAACGGTTTTATTAATATTTTCGAGCAAATCTATATTCTTTAAATCTAAGATTACCATGTGAGCAACTTACCTTTCCCAAAATTTTTCTCCCATTCATAGCAGCTAATGCAGCAGCTGCATCTCTGTGTTCATAAAATTCCACAAAGCAATAAGGGTCATTGCTTGTATGCTGCAAAACAGAAAATCCAACAGAAGAGTTGACCCTTCTGCTATCGGGTTGCTGAGAAGAAAATCCAGGAAAATATATTACTTATAGCTAGAAACTTTCAGAATGATTTGCATCAGATTTATGAAATAGCCTTTGATATTACACTTAAATGCAAGAATTATTAAGATGGATTTTTTTTATTAAAGGTCTAGCAGTTCCTGAAGGATAGCTTGCTTTGAATGAGGACTGAAGTTTACTGAACTAAAAATAACTGATCAGAAAAGTGATCTACGAACTGGATGGATAGGGAGGGAAAAAGGGGAAGAATGGAGAGAAGAACAAAACTGCTTCATGCATATACTCAAAGCTAGAAAGGTTTACTTCCCAGACACATTTTCACCAATTTTCTCTTGTCCTACTTAAGAAGTCTTTCCTCTTATCTGACTGAAAACCACCAGCAGGCAGCAACCTGGAAGCTGCATCATGTCAGTCTCAAGTGAAAAATGCCATAGCAAACAACTGGGAAATAACCTTTTAAAAGAACTCCAGTTTGACTGAAGGAAAAGGATATTAATCAATTGACTGTTAACTCTGTTAAACCTTGAGTACAACCTGTTTTTGCAGGATGGCCTACCAAATCACCTTTAAAAATACTCACTGACAGAGGTCACTGAAGTAATAAATATACCAGAGTATAAAGTGCAAAGAACAGAAGAGTTTTCTGAAAAGCTGATCAAGCGGAAAGGATGTCAAGAATGCCAACTTGAACACTGGATTTGATCTACCTCCAAGATGTAATGAGTACAGAAACTCTAACCAAAACGTTTCCATTAACTATTCAGCATGTGCATGGACCAAAAGATGATAAACACCAATACTACCCTAAACAAGTTATTTCTCACATGGACAGGGAAGGGTCTAGCACAGAGGAACTACTCTGGCATCAGTATTCTCACCTATCAACCTCTCCCAGTGCCAGGTAGAACACAGAGGTAACACAGGTTAAGAGAAGCCTTTTCCAGCAGTCCTATTCAACTTCTGACAACTCATACACACTTCCACTGATGAACAATTCTAAACCTTCCCCCTAAAACTGGACTGTACAGATTCAAACACAGTTCTGTCTACTTCTGAAGCTGTTCAGATGCAACAGTTGAATGGATCACAAGGCCTTTATACACCTAAAATGGTCAGGGAGTCTGAAGTCATCCCCCTGAACACTGTCAGTACTTGAGGCCTCTAACTGATGCACAATGAACAGATGAGAGAAAATGTACCTGAGATGATAAAAAAGGTTTCAGTCACAAAGTTCTCTACAAGCATACTCACCTCAGATGCCTCCAAAAAGAAAGCTTTAATTCACCCCTCCTCCCACACTACTTTGGGCAACCCATTTACGGCTTCTTTAGGAAATTTAGGGTTGTTTATGCTTCAGCTGAAGTGCAGCCTTACTTTTGGACTTTAGGGGGGTCTTTAGCACTGAGAACTTGACTGAACATGAGAAGAATCTGTTTTCCAGATACTCACACCTTTAGGTGTTCAAACTATCAACAAATACTGTGCCACCAGCCTGAGCATTATAAACCCCCAAAAGAAACACTTGAAATTTTTCAACACTTGATGTGTTCATGCCACATACCCTACAAAAGAAAAAGGATGACTTGATACACCTGGCTGAAATGGAAAAACCCACAGGTTTTTAAAAGGTGATGGTGGTACTAAAAATGGTAAGAACCACCTAACCATGACTCAGTTCCTAGGACAGGTTTATCACATGCTGTAGAAGGATGGACACCATGGACAGGCCAGTGCCAGTCTAGAATCCAACCTGCACTTCTGTCACTGCTTGTTGGCAGTGCTGAGGTCAGCCCAGTGCAGTCACCTCTGTGTGACTGAGTACAGCTGCCAGCAGTTTTTGTCTATCTACTTGTTTCATAAAGATGTCTCACTTATGGAAAGATCTTAAAACCACAAAGCCTCAACCAAGGTAAAAATGTTGGAATTTCTCATGTGATCCTCAAGAAACCAAAGTGATGCTAACAGCTCTCACCCAGCCAAAGGTGGGAGCAGCAGCACCTTATGTCTGTAGAGCACATGACAATCAAACTGTTTCTTCAGAGAAAAACCAACAACTGTGATCTGTCAGCCTTCTGTTATTTTTCTCCAATAAACTTAAAGCAAATGCAGCAGAGGAAAGTGTCACATGGGAAATTATTAGTCCAGACAAAGATGAGAGTGATTACACAAGCAGTAAGTTGATGATAAGCTAAAAACAAAGAAACAAACAAGCTGTGTGACACATTGAAAGGAGAAGATGCCCACAGGGGAGTTTGTGGAAGCATTCCTAAAGAAGTCTAGTCACAAGACTTGCCTTTTAATACTTTCATTAACAACCTTGACAAAAAACTAATGTAACTGTCCTCAAGGAATCTGTAATTACAAGTTAGTATCAAGCATAAGATGTAGTAAAAAGTATGAAGAGTATACAGAAACCAGAGATGAAGGAGCAAAGCTTAAACCTGGCAGAAGCTCAGATTAGTCCCTGCCTGCTCAAAGCATACCAGTTATAAACACAGAAGGAAGGAAAAATACCAGGGAGAGAGAAGTTTTGTAGGACGTGTCAAAAAGCTCACAGAAATGGCTGCCAACCATAAAAGGTACCAGAGTATTTACAATGGAGATAAGAAAGCATTTATACTTACCAACACTCTGTGCAAAAGACTTTATCTGGAATACTAGGGAAATTTTGTCACTTTGTTTCAAAGAAAAATTAATTTAAGGACAGATGCAGACAAGAGCTATTTGTACTGGTGCAAACAAGAAGTATTTGAACTAGTGCAGAAAAAGCTGAGGAAAAGTCAAACTTATTTTGAAGGATTTCTTACTTTTCATCCATAGCAAAGAACCATTTATTCAAGAGGGACAAGAATTACTGAGGCTCACATTCAAATAATGTGAAAAATGTACAAAACAGCCATGAATAACACTTGAAATAAAAAGGTTTCTGATCATCAGAACAATGTGATTCTGCAAAGAGGGGGTAACAATCTTTTAAATAAAGTGGAATCTCAGCACCAGCCGATAAAAGGTATATCAGGGCTACAGGCAAAAGCACAGGATTGCACACGCCAGATCTCTCCTGCAAAGAGTTATCCCCAAAGCCAAAGAAACCACTGCCAGTAATGTCAAAAGAAGCCCTGAACTTCATTTGTTTTGGACAACTTAGGATAAAGTTACACTACATTTGCTACCCCCTAGATGTGGAAGGCCTTACCTCTGTTATCATTTTACAGCTTTTGCATGGTCCAATCTGGCTGAATAACTGAAGTATGAGAACCTCAGTCACATCTCTGGAGAGGTTTCCTACATAGCTACACAAGGAAACAAAAAACCAAGATTTTAAACCAGAAATCATCATCTTTTAAAACATAACTGTGGTTTTAAAAACTTAAACAACTATAAAGAATCTCCTCTATAACATCTCAGGTATCTTAACATCAGTATTTACAAATTATTTCATTGTTTTAATGCAGTACTCATGTGGTTTCTAAATTATAATGTTGGCCACACAACTGAGGAGTGAAGCTCGATTCAGACAACACTGGACACCAAGAGCCAGTGCCAGTCACTTCCTTGGCACAGAGATGCCAAAAGCACGAAGAGCATTGCTCAAGAATGTTGTGCACAACAAGCAACCAACTGGGCAATGATATTTTAAGTTTCACTTCCCACTGAGTACCTCATCAAGAATCCTTCTGAATTTGGGTACAAACACACATCTAACTCCCATGAGCTCAGGAGCAGCTCTCGGACAAACTGTGCTGCCTTGCAATCAACCAACTCAACTTTTCTGTTTTCCTGAACATTTGGAAAGCCAGCCCACTCAGCAACAGACAAGGCAATTTATTCTGCCATAGAAATGCACTGTACAGCATCTATCTCAACAGCTCCCACCTTTGTAATGCACCCCAAAATTCTGGCAGTGTTACTTTAATATCACCCAGACTTCTTGATTTTTGTTAGTTTGTAAATCTTGAGAAATAATTCCAAGTTTTGAAATACTTATCCAGTTTAGATAAGAGTTCTAGATTTACCAGGTCACAATAATGGCTGAGAAAGTCATGAATGCAAAACTAAATTCTTTTTAACAATATGACCAACTTGTAATCAAATTGTAAACAACACGATCAGTTAAGAGAAAGGCTTGTCACAGTAACAGATGTCAAAAGCCATCAGCAGAGGGACATTCATCATCTTTACAAATAAGCCTGTCAAGGCATAAAGAATTCAAGTGCCAACAATAAGATGAGCAGAACCTTCTGTGATCTCTAGATTGAAAGAATATACATTTTATTCATTTTACTCTGGTCAGTTACAGAACGTCATAAAACTGCAAACTGAAGTCAGCCTGGCCTGTTAATACAGTGAACATAAATGTGACCAAGCGTTTCTTATTGCTCACAGACAAATTTATTTTGAGTTAACTAAAGGTGTGCTTTGAAATTGCTCAGAGAGGCAAACCTTGAAAATTTTGGAAAAGCAAATTCTGTGTTTGACAGCTGGACTTTCCTCTGGATCAGCAAAATTAAAATGGACACTGTTTGTTTTCATCAGAACACCACACAGTGTTATCAACAGATGTTTGTTTATGTCGTTCTCCTTTCAGCAACTGTGGGGCAATTCTGCACTTTCTCAGCAGGACTCCAATGCCACAAGATCTAGAATGAGTTTCTGAAGTATCACCTGAATATAGAACATCCACTAAAACCCTTCATGTACTCATTAGTTTCTTATTAAATACGTGTGAATTAACACAAGTCATTAACAGAAGCCTGTATTGTTATGAAGCTTTTCAGCAGAGAAGTTAAAACCTGCAGAACTCTAAGACCCCTTACAGGACAATTTGTCCATCTCACTGGCTTTTCAGTTCTATCCTGAAAACTTAGTAGTTAAACATTTATCCATTTTCTGAAATATTAACTAAATTTTTGTTAATCATTCACCAAGAATAAATTGTAAATCACCAATAGCTTTTAGTAGAAATATTAACTGTTGCAGATACTTCTAAAATCGGATGGAAAATGTATATTCCAGTAGGAATTCCAACACAAAGGGTCAGTGGTGCTGTGAACTTATTGCTAGTACTAAATTCCTCTGTATGCTGCAGAACAGTATTCACTAATACTGAGCCTTCACAGCATATAAGAAATTAAACACAGTGAAGTCTTATTAACATTATTTCTACTGCAAATCAGATACAGCAGGGAGTACAATTAACACTAACAAAAAAACCCAGACATCATTCTCTTCTGCATAATATTAACGTGTTTGGGAAACACGAGAAGTCTGAAAATCAAGCTGGAAAATTCCCCTTGGTCTGACAAAAAATTAAAAAAAGAAAAAAAGGCCAGGGAAAACCCTTCCTCAGCAATCTATTCAACTAAGGTAAGAAAAGTTACACTAACTGCTAAAAGACACAAGATACACTAGGTGGTTTTTTGATACCACCACATCTTCAGCAAGACAGTAGCGAGAGAACATTGCCTCATGTATGAAACATGCTGCTTTTTCATAAAAATCAGGACCACCTTGACTGCTAGATTCAGATAGGATATGAAATCCCACTGGTCTATTAATTCCCTAAATGTATGTGATAAATTCTGCCTTGGTGCATAATATCACCATTAGTCAGAGGCATTCCCACCCTTCCCAAGTTGCTAAAACTCAAACTTCAGTAATGCACACACTGAGAATACTGCACAGGCAAGGACAACACCCAGAGAGACCCAAATCTCTCAAACTAAATGTAAAATATGGGAATACAAACCTCTACAAATACAAATTTGAAACAATATGCTAAAAAGTAAGACTTGATGGTTATTTTCATGTAACCATTTAAGCAGACTGCAGTAACATCACCTCCTTCAGTACAATTAGAGATGACTTTAATAAAATATACGAGCAAACATCTTCAGTGTGAATGTCTGAATACTACAGAGCTAAAGAAATAAATACATTCAGCACATTAGGAACAGACACCTTACCTTTCTGGAAACACAAAACTTGGCTCAGCTGATGTAATCAGCCACCACCCATGGCCAGCCTGTGGTCACCTTTCCCCTTTCTAGCTCCATTTACACATGATGTAACAGAACAGCATCTTCTAGTCTTGAAATCAAAATTACCAGAACCACACCTCAAGAAATGAGAAGACTCCTAACATGCTACTGTACAGTATTTCAGTCTTTCTGGACTGATACATTCTAGAGGATGTGTTATGCAAACTTTTTAAAAACTATAAAACTCAGCAGAGCAGAAGCATTTAGGGGCTTTTATAGGTGGTCTTGGATTGATGTGACAGGGCAGCAAAAGTTGGGGCTTTTTGCACACAGGCAACAGTGTTTGCTTCCTTCTGCAAACCTGAAGCACTTAAATAGCAATTAATAAGCAGCTACAAAAAAACCCCTCAATAACCTATAGACAGGCAGATGTTGTGACATTAACTTTTATCTATTACACTTCTGAATGCTGCTGACAACACAATGACAAACTACTTGAAATTCAGAGATGTTGTAGAACTATCTAAAGAACACAAGAGGCACATATCAGTCCATAATGATTTTTGGAACCCTTTGGCTTGAGCAGAAAAACTCTCTTTTTGAAGGTAAACAGGTTTGTATTGCATCCTAGACAGGGAGGTAAGAAAGGGACATGTACAGCCACTACTTTGAGGTCCACAAAACTCCCTTACATCGCTTTTTGAGGAAAGATAGTGAATCTGATTTCTCTCTCACACAGGCAACATGCAAGAAATGGCAGTTTCCATATTTAAAAGAGGAAATTATGATAAGCAATAAGGTAACTGATGTGCTCAAGAGCCCATGGAAATTCTAGCAACTCTGCCTAGCACTTGTGAGCTACTGGACATAAAATGATACCAAGAATAATCCACTCTGTAGCCTCCTCCAGGAGACAACATTCCTGTGCAAGAGCTGAACTGAAGGGACGTTCAAGAGAAGTGAATCGGGTGAAGTTTTACTCCTGCACCTTATCCACATTCCAGACTTGGAATACAGCATGGCAAGGCTGATGAGATAACAGCTGGAGGTATGCAGTGACTTCAGAGCAGTCACTGAATACCTACAAACCACACAAAAAACATTTCTAAAAACTTTATCAAGAATATACAACTTTGGAATTTTTCTGGTTGTCTGCGAGAGCTGATAACATTAGCAACACATCAGGTTTCTGATAGTTTAGTTTTCACTTTAAAGTAGAAACAGGAGTTTGATACAGCCTGTGAAATCTAACAGTACTCACAGAAAACAGAGCTTTCAAGTGTTCTATTAAGACAAAAGAAAAAAAATCAGAAGCTCGCAGCTCATTTTAGGACCAGCTAAAAGATGACATGTGACAAATCACAAAAAATGGCCCCCATCCCTGGAAAGTTTTTTGGCAGGAAGTATCTAAGGCTATTCTTCACATTTCTATAAAGTTAAGAGCCATAAATCAAAATGCAAATGGTGTCAGTTTTCTACATTAAGCCTCAGAAAATATTCTGAATTCTTAGAGGTTCATGACTGACCTATCATGACTGGAAACAACATAACAGCCCTGTAAGTACTGCAAATTAAAACAATCCTAATTCCAGAGCTCTTTAAGACGGGCATAAACATTGACTTAACAGTGGTTAGGTAGAGTTTGCTTTTTATAAGTTAAAAAAAAGGCTTGCAACTGTTAAAAAAGAAAACTCCTTCCTAATTTACATTTTTGGATTTCATTTATTCCTTCAGGAGTGAAAAACTAAGACATTAATCAACTATTGCTTACACTATCAATCAAGTGCTTTTGCACATGGTCAAATAGCTTCTGAAACAATTCTTCACTTTCTCCCCCCTCCCCCTCCCCAAATAAACCAAACAATGAAAACTTAAAAGTTCAACTAACAATGTTTTTATTTGTTGTTCTTGGGGGACAGTGAGTTTTATTTATGAGATCACAACTGCTCTATATGAAAAACAGTGCTCAGGACAATAATCTTTAAAACACGA
Source organism: Illadopsis cleaveri (assembly GCA_013399915.1). Lineage (NCBI taxonomy): Eukaryota > Metazoa > Chordata > Aves > Passeriformes > Timaliidae > Illadopsis > Illadopsis cleaveri. Next base: position 123,430 of record VXBB01004268.1, read on the forward strand.
CTTGCTGTTCTAAATTTAAATACATTTCAGGTAAAAAGTAGGGACAAGAAGGTAAAAAGTAAAAAATGTTACAGCAAAATTTTTGTCTACCATGCAAAAAGCCTACAAATAATTACAGGGAAGTAACCCTTTGTGATTGTGGTTACTAGAGAACTAGTAGGAAATTAATGAGCATGCTGTTTATTAGTTTAACAAATGGAACAGTCACACGTGTGCAATAAACCATTTAGGGCAGCTGTAGAGATGCTATTTCAGACATCTTAGTACAAATTTATTCTTTTCTTGTTAGTAACTAAGTGGGCTAAGTCAGGACAGAATGTGTTACTGGGAAGGACCCATGGCCAATGTGGTACCCAAACTTGTTGGCACTAAAAGAACATTTTAAAACTAAGTGGGAATATAGCAGTTCTTAAAAAGAAAGAAAAGGAGTCAATCATGAAGAAAGAAGCCTTGAAAATAATTGAATAAACCACTGTGTGACTCTGCTCTTTTCCCTCCTCCTATTCTAAAACTACACTCAAACCTAGGTCCTCTCTGAGGGCCAAGCAAACTCAGATCATTTGGGTAATCAACACAAAAAGTATTTCAGATATGCTTATTTAAACTATGCATCACAGGGAGTGAGGACCAATCACTTGTATTACACTAAAAACCAGTTAAAAGAACTTTTGCAGACCTAGAAAAGAGAAGAAACACAAATTGCCTCGAGATGCCTTAAATGCCAAGTCATCATTTTGGTGGTGAGAAGAGAATTACGAGACATTTTACTGTCTCAGTAGTTTCTTTAAGAGTGGCTTTCAGCCCTGACTATCTTGGTGAGCTTTTCTGAAGGCTACTGTCCCGAAAGCTAAATAGACAAAGATTTCATTTGCACTGTCCTGAGCTGTGTTTGCCATCTGAGCAGCCCGAGCATGAGCCTGCCTTTCTCCCAGGCACAGCCCGAACGCTGCACCGCTCACAGAGCCCGAAACACCCTCTGGCTGCTGCACTGGAAATCTGGGAACTGGTTAAAATCAGCAGCAGCACAAAATCCCTGCTCTCAAGTGCCCAACCACAAGTGCGAGCCTCCCTCGTTTAAGCCAACAGGACAAAGAAAATTCATCAAAACCACATCTGCAAAGCTGAAAAGAACTCAACAGCAACCCCAAAATGCTCAAATTTGTATTTTTAAACAGAAAACGGATGACAGACACCAAGTGACTAAACAGCCCCGAGAGACACGGCCAAGACACAGTTATTTCTTTCTGCTGGGCCCGATACCCTGTTATTGAACCGCACCGTGACACGTTGGAGGGAAAAGCGATCCCTCCCGGTTTCCCGGCGCTCCCCATCCCACCCACTGCCGAGAGAGCACAAAGAACTTTCCCAGCGCCGGGACCACCGGGCAGGGAGAGCCCGGGGGCGGCCTGTGCCCCCCGGCGAAGGCTTGGGACTGCCGCCTGCACCCCCAAACCTCCGTGGACGGACCCCAGAGGCGGCCCCCGCTACAACCCGCGTTCCGCTGCGGTTCGCCCGTGTTTTCCTTGGATCGNATGGTGGGCGAGCGCCGCTCTCCGCAGCCGCGCCCAGGGGCAGCGCCGGAGGGGCTCGGCGGCGCACGGAGGCAAAGGGAAGGTGAGGAGGGTGCGGGCGGCCCCGGCTCCCCCCGCACCGCGTCGCCGCCGCGCCAGGTCCCGCGGCCGCAGATCCCGAGCGGGAG
>VXBB01004268.1:136758-171590 GCA_013399915.1 Illadopsis cleaveri
AGACCGGCTGGCCCTTCTTCGTGGATCACAACAGCCGCACCACGACCTGGAGCGACCCGCGCCTGCGGGCAGCGCCGCAGGTAGGGCGGGCGGCGGAGCCCGGGCCGGGTGTCCCGGCGGGGCGAAGCGGGTCGGGGGGCCGCGCTCCCCCCGCGCGTGGCGATGCAGTGAGGGCAGGAGCTGCCTTTTGTCTCTGACGCACTGCAGTCCCTTTTTTGTGCATTCAACCATTTGATACCTCGGCCCTGTAATGTTTATTTAAAGTTGGTTAAGTCCGCCCGGCCTGCCAGGGGAGAGGCGAACCTGATTTATTTTTCAGCTGTGAACTGCCCGAACGTCGGATGCTTTTAGAAAAGGAGAGATCCGGCTCGGACTCTGACTTCTTTTTTCTTTCCCCGTTTTCTTTTCCCTGGTCCCAAACTCTGCCGGCAGCTGCCGCTCCGGTTTTGTTCCGAAGCACGCTCGGGGAAAAGCCGCATCTCAGTCCAAATATGTCCATGGAAGGAGAGGCGCGGAGGGGAGAGCTGCCGGGGTTCTGCCGGGGCCCTGAGGAATGGCCCTTTCGGGTCAGGATCCTCGGCTTTTGGCGAATACACCCCGTTCCTTGGGGGAACATAGCCCTCTGACCNGGGCTGCGGGTCCGCGAAGGGGCCGCTGGTTGCGGGATGCGGCTGCCCCGGATCTCTGTTGGAAGTTTTTCTCCCCTTGCTTTACGTACAACGTGAGGAGAGAAGCGCTAAAGAAGTGTTAATTATTTTACGAACTTACCGTTTCTTAAAATAGTAATTGTGCGGTTTGCGAGCGCAGACCGTGACTGAAAGCTCGGCGTGAGAGCAGCTGGCCGTGAAAAGGAAGGGACGTACTTCTCTGTCACAAATTAACCCCCTTTGCAGCTTTTTAAGTGCTAGTTCGTTTGATCTATAAATAAATTCTAGTAATAATACACAGAGGTCTTAGAAAAATAAAAATGTAACTTGATAATAGGAGTATTGAGACTACCATAGGAAAAAGTGTTTTCTCTCCTTTTTGGAGGCACCTGCTAACACTGGCTGTTATGGTAGTAAAAAATAAAAACTGTGTGGTTTTTATAACCATAGAATGTACTTGAGAAGAAAAGTGTGCTGTTTACTCAAAGGCTTTTGTTCCAGGAATACCACTTGAGACTAACCCATTTATTAACCGANTTCCGAAGCACGCTCGGGGAAAAGCCGCATCTCAGTCCAAATATGTCCATGGAAGGAGAGGCGCGGAGGGGAGAGCGGCCGGGGTTCTGCCGGGGCCCTGAGGAATGGCCCTTTCGGGTCAGGATCCTCGGCTTTTGGCGAATACACCCCGTTCCTTGGGGGAACATAGCCCTCTGACCCAGCAGCACGGCAGCTGTGGGCAGAAAGTGCTGGAAACTTGAGCCAAGTAGGATTTGCCTGGTGGGAAAGCGATTCCCCGGGGTCTCGGCGCGCTGCTCTGCGCGGAGCATCGCTTAACCCCGGACACGCCGGGCTGCTGGGCTCCCGAGGGGTTCCTTAGGGCCAGGGTCTCGGCCACTGGGCTGCCCGGCTCCCGAGGGATCCCTCCTGGCCGGGGGCTCGGGCACGTCCCGGGCACGGAGCTCCCGGGGCTGGACTGGAGCCCAGGGCCGGCGGCCGCCGGGGAGGGGNTAACCCCCTTTGCAGCTTTTTAAGTGCTAGTTCGTTTGATCTATAAATAAATTCTAGTAATAATACACAGAGGTCTTAGAAAAATAAAAATGTAACTTGATAATAGGAGTATTGAGACTACCATATTAAAAAGTGTTTTCTCTCCTTTTTGGAGGCACCTGCTAACACTGGCTGTTATGGTAGTAAAAAATAAAAACTGTGTGGTTTTTATAACCATAGAATGTACTTGAGAAGAAAAGTGTGCTGTTTACTCAAAGGCTTTTGTTCCAGGAATACCACTTGAGACTAACCCATTTATTAACCGAGCAGTCAGATTCAAGCTACTTTCAGTAATTGTGTGAAGAGAGTTGGAAGCTGTCTGATGGATCAGCCCTCTGCTTGAGTGGGTGCCTGAAACAAAACAAATTTTCACCCCTATCTCGTGTGAAATTTGTGGTGATGAAAAGTGCCTCTGTGCCCCTTCTGCCAGCTGCTAGGGCTGTCACAGGTACAAAAAGCTGCATCTACTTTTGCACAGCTTTTATGGGATACACTTTTTTTCCAGGAAAATCTGTTACCCCTGGCTGTAAGCAGGAATATGTGCTTTGGGTTTGTTCACTGGAAGACAGAGAAATGCCTCTAGATATGAACTGTTGATTTTTGGGAGTTCCTGTCTAAAGAAGGTCCTCCAGTTTACGGTGGTAGCAGTTGTGTGTAACTACTCTCACAGAGCCATTTATCAGAGCTTTGAGTTTAGTGTGTCTGCTGGAATTCGTGGACAGCTGCTGAAATCATCAGTTTGTTGAGTACCAGTGTATTTCACAAGGACAGGCACTAGTTAGCAAAACAATTTTAGAATCAGACCCAAGGAAAATATGTGTTTTCCTAAATATTCTCTTAGCTAGGCAATGCCAAGGAAGGCAAATTACCCAGTGACATTGAAAGTCAAATCCAGAAAGGATTTTTGAAGACCCCAGACTTCTGTTAATCCCTAAACAGGTAGGAAGGACATAACCACAGATGAAAGCAGAAAAACAGATTTGATAGGGAGAGCTTTCTGATTTCCTTCATTCTCAGCCTAGCTCAAATGAGAACTTGGGACTTTTAGAAATGATCTGAGAATCACAAAGGCTGACTGCATGTGTCAGACTTCATGCACCCTTTCAAGGATGATTATACAAAGATCAAACTTTTGCTGACTCAATCACTGCATTGCTTTCACTGAAATCTGACAGTGAAATTAGCAAATTTTTTGCCACCTTTGAGGTGGTCTTGCACTATATCCACCAGTATTCTGTCTGTGAATGTTTGTTCCCTTTCTGAAGAGATTAGGCAATGAAATGAGTTATTACACTGTCAGTGGACAATGGCTGGAGCACAGATCTAGGGCTAACTGAGATTTTCTAGCTAAGAATATAGCTGAGACAGTGTCATAATAAAATCCGGTTGTTCCCAAATGCTTGATCTTGGTCTTCTCACTTACCCCAGGCTTAACATCAGTGTGGCCATGCTGACTGCAGTAATCTGTGCCAGACAGATAATCAGGTAAAAGTTGAAGTGGCTCTTCTGAAATTTTAACCCATGGCAAAGCCATTTTAAAGGAACAAAACCAGACCTTGATTTTGCACTTAACTCTGTGTTTTAGGTGCATTTGTGAATTCAGATGGCTCTCTGTTATTTCCTCATTCAGTCTGGCCCTTTTTATTTTTACCCACATGAAGGCTGGATGTTTTTCTTTTGCATGTTTGTTTCTGCTACATGTAAGAAATCAGTGCACCATAAGGGTGGATTGGGGAGCCCTTCATGAGAAAGAGGGGAAAAAAACCCCTCACGTTGTTTCAGTGAGAAATAAGGAATGACTTTGCAAATGACAGAAAAATACTTATTAATGAAGCTTCCTTGGTAGACTAATGATTTTCTTTCAAGGATGTGATTAGTTAACAGTAAGACATTTAAGGAGTAAGGTGCAATCAATACTGTGAAGATCTATGTACATCTAGTAAAAATGTATTTACTAGCAGTGTCACTCTTCCTTTTTTTTTTCCTTCATTACTCATTTCCTATGTTTATTTGATGTAGTTATTTTCTGGGCTAACTTGGGGTGTCACACCTCTGCATACTTCCTGCAGGATTGTCTTATGACATTAAATTGTTTACTTGGTGTTCCCTGAAGTGTTAATAAAAATAGATTGAATTTAAAGAAGAAAATAAAAGAAGGTTTATATAGGTATTTATCGATGCCCCGTCTATGTGTTGTTTCCACATGCAGTAAAGCCCCTGGGAAACAATGCAGCTAAAAATAAACCAAAGTAATTGACTATGCTGAGCTTCACTAACGGATATTGAAGTGATCAATAGCTCACTGCTGCCTTGGGTTTGAGATAAAAGCTGCAGCAGCCAGGCAGGAGTCAGGGAGCAGCCATAAAAGTGATCTATGCTAAGTATTGGCTGCAGCAATGACTGCACAGGCCTAAACAAAGGAAGAAGAAGCCATCTCACCCTGCAGCTGATGCTTCGTTGGGGAACAACTGACTACACCTAAGTTTCCATCCTCTCCCTTCATGGCTGTTGCATCTCTTTTCTCTCGGCTTCCCCAAATAAGTCTGAAGTCACTCAATTCACAGCTCTTTAGCAGTGGGCTTATTTTTGAGCACTGACTTCTCATGGTCAAGTTGACTGAAAAATCCTTGGTAGACCAAATTAGAAATTACGTTGAGAGGTCAGAACAGCCTCTCTAAAGCTGTACTTCTGGCAGTGGTTCTCTTCAGGGGGAAGGGAATGTGAGGTCAGCTTAGTAACAATTAAGGTCTCTTCCACCTGCAGTGTTTTTACATTCCTAATGCTGATGTGCATTCTGTCAGCCTAATAAGTTAGTTAGTGGATTAAAAAATTACTGCACAGAAAAGGCTTAATAGGTAGCAGTGGTGAAATTATCAGTAGGGGATTTTTTTGAAGAGTTGTGTCCTGGCTTTGCCCAGATTCCCTGCAGCTGCTTGGTGTAGTTATTTAAAGTCCCCTCTGGCAGAACATGGTGAGCAGGGAGTTAACTTATGGACATATCAATTAACCTGAAAACAAGGGGTGGATCTAGTCAGAAACAAGACAGGAAGAAGTTACACTGGAGATAATGCAAGAGGAAAAGCAGAGAAGGTGTTGTAGGGTTCTGTGTAACTCCTGGCACCGTGTGCCTCTTATCTCCCCTTAAGGACAAGGAAGAATACTTTTTCCAGGTGGCACCATTCTTACCTGGGAACTTTATTTTTAACACTTGTATGCACAGGCAGAACTTTTTCATGACTACGTGGCAAAAGTAGAGTTGTTCCCACTTGAACCATGATAAGGCAGGTAACAATCCAATATGCTGTGGGGTGTGCAGACACTATCACTCTCTAGGTAAGCTGTGGCCTCTCTTTGTGCCAAGGTAAAGCTAAATGTAAATTAGAAGAAATGGCTTGTTCACACAGATCATATTACTTAATTACAGGCAAAAAGAAATGCTGTATCTTAAATATGTTGCAGAAGCTGTTGGTTTGATTATTTTTATTTTTCCTTCTTTGTTTTACAGACAGGGAAATCAGGCATGGGGTGGGGAAGAGACTAGTCTGACATAACCCAGGTAGCACAAAAATGTGTTTTTTATGACTGATGGCAAAGCCTTATAATTAATAAATGGGATGCAGTGTAGCAAGTGCTTTTATAGTGTTGGAAAATTGCTCTTTAAGGAAATGAAGCCAGAAAACTGCTGTGTAGAAAATGAAATTTTAGATGAAAATGTTGAGCTTGACTATAAACTGAAATTCACAGCCCACTTTTTTTTTAATGAGGCATTGTTTTGCTAATTTTTGAGTCTTGTGCTTTCTGATGTATTTCAGATTCCTGGCTCATAACTAATAGGAGAGCAACAGTTTGACCACCTGCTTCTTAGGTAATGAGGCAGTGAACAGAAATAACTGAATAAAGTATCATTCTCATCACTCTTGACAAGGATATTTCTGTTAGTGCTCTAAAGGGCTTTTCTCTAACTCCATCCACTAAAGCTGGCAGGGTGGGTGGTGATCCCAGCTCTCTAAGAGCACTCTGCTCCTTGGAGCAGTCATTGTTTCTTTCTCAGACATGTTCAGTTTGGCCCATCGAGTGCTTTCAGTGCCAACTTCCACTCATGGGCACACAGGGCAGGTGTTGGCATGTCTGTGCCAAGGCATTTTAGCTTCAGAAGAGAATCCTAGTGATTAAAAGAGGACAGGTTTTGTTCCTGGAACAAGATTGAGCTGCAAGATAGTCAACAGATATGCTCCAGTAAGGCTCTCTGTTCTGAAAAGCTTAGAATTAGTTTTCTCCTTCAGTTTTTAGTAGTGTTTATTTATTTCTAATGACATCAGTTAGAGCCAATGTTAATGTAATACTTGTATAATACAACTTGGTAATTACAAGAGAGAACAAAAGGCCTGTTTGCCTACACATGTGTATGTTGGGAAATAAAACTCAGCATTCAGCAAGTGGAACATCAAAAGCAGCTTGGCCTGTAATTGGGTTACATGATGCCACTGACACCAAGTTCTACTGAGACAGCTCATGCAACTGAGCTTATTCATGGTTTCCTTCAGTCATTAGCTAATGATATCTTGCTCAAATGCCTATGTGCTCAGTGTATATATTTAAGCACAAATTGTGAGTAAAAGGGTGAGAATGCAAATGTCTGCAGCAGCTGAGACAGGGCTGTAAGAAGTTTGGAGTCAGCACTGAGAGTAAATCACTGGGTACTTTCCAACTTGTGTGGTTCTCTGGGAAGTGTTGGTAAAACCCAGCTCATGCTGATATTGTGCTATTAATATGTTCAAACACACAACACTACTGAGGAACTTCTTAGAAATACTTGGGATATATTGATTTCTGTTGGTAGCAAAGGTAGTGTAGTACTTTTGTAGTTTATGCAACAGAGAAGGAACGAAGGTCTGGCCAGAAGTAAAGTACAAGTGGATGTAGAATCTAATTCCAATGGTTAAAATTGTGCCTTTCTGTGACAAAAAGGTATTTTTTTAATAAATAGAATAGTTACTTCATTCTTAATTTGAATACTGGGTACCACTGCCTTTTTTGGTTATTCGTGGCAGTTTCTGATAAAATACAGGTTTGAGCAAGTGTGTGAACAAAACTTGGTTGTTGTGTCACTCATTTTGGTCATATTGCTGTATTTGATTGTGAAAGAACAGAATTATTCTATTCCCTTCTTCCTAAATATGTAGGATTTGGGTTTGAAGTTGTGAAAGGTGTGTTCTAAAGTAAGATTTTGTCATGTACTGGTGTTTTCTCAGTCATTTGAGCAACCAGAATAATTGTTTGCATGGTACTCTATAGCAGCAGCTTACAAGTTCAGAATGACACTGCAGTCAGTGGACCATCTGTTTGCATACAGAAAAGTTGTTTAATCTCTTGGCAGTGTTGGTAAATTTTGTTTTTCCCTTGCTATATAATATTTACAAAACTGGTACAATTTAAATACTTGCACTGCTGCTCTGCAAGAGCGACATGGGTGTTACATGAGTGAATAACCTGCTTTAGAGATTGAACTGACAGTACTGCAAATAACATCAGTACAGTTTAATAAAAATGCAAGAGTGTGATGGCAGCAGAGGAGGCTTTTAGACTTTATTCTGTAGACCATTTTAGTATTTGAGGAATGACAAATGTATTATGTAAGGAGTCTCAAAAGGGAGAGTCTGAATTTGATACAACTATTCAAATAATTTAACATGAATACAGAATATTTTGACAAATTTAATTTGAACAGTAGAGCTGTCTGGAAAACTCCAGTGGCAATTTCTCGGCATCAGCAGTGACTGAATTTGCAGGTTTCTGTGTTTGAGTCTGGAATAACATTTAAGCAGACTCAGGGCACACTAGGAATTACGCATTATCCACTCCAGGTAGTACAGCTGTACTGGGAATCCTGGTGCAACGTTGTGCTTTTGCTCTTGCTGTCACTTTTTCATTCCAGCGGCTCGTGGCTTCAGAACTCACTTGAAATGGGAGCAAGTTGGAGGATTTTAGTGTCAGCCCTGACAATGCCCTTCCCTCGGGAAGCCAGCAGTAGGATGTGGGGGTATGAAGTGTTTTTTCCAGTTGCACAACTCGTGCTGGCTGCACCTTTATTTATCCTGGTGATGGCCTCACAACAGAAACGCTTGTCCCAAGAGGTGTGAGCGCTGTCCCTGCTCCTGAGCAGATCTTCAGGCACAGCTCCACTGTCCCTCCTGCAGCTGGGCCAAACCTTCCTTTGCCTGGATGTGGTGACTTACCTCAGCACCTCCTGAAGTGCTGGATTGGGTTTGAGTTCCTGCTGGTATTTCAGATTACCTGAAATGTCCACTGGAACTGTTGTGAAAATTTCTGAGCTGCTCAAGGCATTTGCATTTTTGTGCTCCCTCCTTTTGAGGGATTCTGTCTCTTCAAAGTAAAATAAGTGTGTGATCACAGCTGGAATTGCTGATAGTCAGTCCTGGTACTTGCTGAAAACTACTCAATACTCTACTGCTTGTAGCTACTCTCAATTTTAAGGAACTTCTTGTTTCCTTAGATGAGGGCAGGAGAAATTTGCTTCAATTTGTTTTAATGCAGAAACCTGCATTGGGTTCCTGGTTTTTATGATTAAACCAGGAAGGACGATGGACTAAAACTGGTCATTTGGTTGTTGGTCATTTCTCTTTGTGCAGATTGGAGTTAAATGTGGGATCTGGACTTTTTCCAGGTAGTAGGTTTATTAATGTAACAAGCAAGAACTATGTGATAGAAGGCAAATCAAACCAAAAAAGGGCTACTTTTGTTGTGCTGGCTGTGCTATGGAATTACAGTGTTAGGAGGGAATCTGTGAATTTCTTTAATGTAGTGTTAAGGTGAGAGTTTTACTGAGCTTGATTCCATTCCTCTCCATTGCCACAGTGTCCCCAGGCAGTTCTGAGCTTCTCCTGAAGTCTTCCAGAACCTGTTTGCCCAGGCTGGAAACACAGGCTCTCCTGCACAAAACAGAACTGCTTTGGCCAGAAGTTTGGAGACAAGGACATTGGGATCTGTATGCACTCGGTGCTGTGTCAGATTCTCACTAAATACAGACCTGAACCACTGGCAGCATCTCCTTGAACCGAGTGACCTCCTTAGTGGTGTCATTCCCCAGTGATGGGAGTTTCAGAATACCTGGATTGTCCATGATTGTGGTTGTAGGACGGTGGGAAGAAAAGAAACAGGGAAGAACGAATGTTGAAGATGTGGTGATACGAACTGCTTAATGTAGGCAACTGTTTGTAGAGTTAAGTATTAATTAAAGGTTGAAGGGGACAATGTAGATCAGGAAGTGCAGTTGTGATGGGAGCGCCTTTCCTAAACCTGATCTGTGCCTTGGAGGCACTGATGGTGGGAAAAACAAGGACGCTGCATTTGTTCTTTTACTGAGGGCTGTTCCTGCATGACTGCACAGTTGAGGCCTCTGTGGTTAGACCTGACTACAGAGGAAAAAAGCCTGCAAGGAAGTACCAGTTTGAAATACTAACTTTCCACAGGAGCAGCACAGGTTGTCTGAAGCTGTAAGAATATGTGAGAAATCATGGGAGTATAGTCTATTAAAAAAAAATAGAAAACAACAAAACAAACCCTCCCAAAAGTATTGACAGAATACTTCATTTATAAACTGGATGCTTTGAAAAAGCAGTCCAACCTGATTTTTGCTTTGGGTTTGGGCTGCCGCTTTTGTATTCGTAGCAGTGCTTAAGTTGCAGTGGCAAATTTCTCAGATTGCTAAGAAGATTCAAAACAAGGGCAGCCTCATGGGTCTGAACATGAAGGCAAGGCAGGGGAAGCCCATGGCTGGACTCTCTGGGGGGGTTCATGGAGGGTGGGGGGAGTGAGACATGTTGAATGATTTATTGTTGTGGGTTTCTCCAGAAAACTGGAAGTCTTGTTCCCACATGGAGCCATTAAAGACAATGCGGACCCTAAAACAACTACTCCCTTGGGGCAGTTCTGTACACCCAGGTGGAGGGGAGCAGCTTTGGCTGACAACCTTCTCATGCCAGAGCACCTGTAGGTGCTGCTGGCCCACCCAGCTCCTAAACCCTTCCCGCAGAGCCGCTGGAAGTGAGGGAATCTCCTTTTTATAGCGGTGGGAGCCGTGGCTGTAGGTGGGGTGGCTGCTCGGGTTACCGCGGCGGGGACACTGCCGAGCAGCTGGCGCTCGCAGAATGCCCGGAGTCAGCGCAGCACCAAGGTGCTGCTTCCCGCTGGGAATCGCCGCCTCCCCTCCCTACCCGAGCTCCACACACGCCTGGCTCCGGCACGGCCTCGCATTGTTGTCAGCTGAGCACACCTCAGATTTATTTTCCTGCAAATGCAGTTTGCTGACATAATGGCCCGTCCCTCTGTGTCCCGGCAGAGCTGTGGGGCCGGGGCTGTGCTGGTGGAAGGTGAAAGAGCGAGTAGTGCTGGTTGGTGTGTGGGGTTCTGAAAGCCCCCGGACAGTCTGTGTGGAGCAGAGGAGCGTGTGGTTTCCTGGTAGGGTGAGTTTGAAATGACTCATCCGTGGATCCCGGTGCAGACGTTGGCATGAGATCATCCTCGTTCTGCAGCTGGGAAAGCCAACTTCAGATTGCTTCTCTCTGCGAACTTTCTAGATCTGGCTCTCCGCTATGCCTCTTCTAGAATTCTTCCTTTGTGGAGGATTTTTTTTTTTTAGTGAGTGAAACGAAATGGAACAGTGGGACTCAGACTTTGAACTTGTTCCTTTCTGTGTTTTTTGTCCTCATTAGTTTACATAGATAACATCCTCTATTCTCTGCAGTTTTATTGCTAAGAGGAATTCTCAGAATTCACTTTTTCAGGTGATACTGTTGTATAGGAAGAACACTGATAATCTGGTTGGTAAAAAAGTGAATTCCTGATGAATTAGTATGTTAATGTGTACAGGAGCAACATGAAATATTTTTGCAGCTTAAACACCTCTTTAAAAATAGGGTTTCCAACACTTGCACCATATGTCCCCTTATTAAATTCTCCTCTTACTGAATAATGACATTACCCTCTGAATGACAGAGGTGCTTGTTATATGATCTGACTTAGAGATACATCTGGAACTTGGCCCTCGTAGGGTCTCAAAATAGAATGACCGATGCAGGAAGAACTTACTAGAGGACTTGTGAGGACTCTTAGTACAAACCACTTCCACCCTTGCCAGAGCTTTGACATTGTCCACTGAGTGTACTCAGATAATGCAGGGATTTTTAAACCTTGCTTTTCAGTGTTTTCCTCTTTGTTAAGCTATCCCATCTTGCCCTTCCCCTTCCCTCTCCCTCAGAATTTACTGAACCAGATCCTCCATAGCTGGAAGTGAATACATTTTCAGTGTGCAGGGTCAGTATCTCTTCAAATAGCCAGTGGGAAGAAGGATAATAAAAAAAATTTGTGCTTCTGTTGGGATTAGTCTGGTTTGGAAGTCTCCTTTCAGATGTAGCACAGATGTGTTCTGAGAGGTGCTGAGGAAATGTCTTTGGTCCCATCCACACCTGTTTGAAGCGGATGAGCTCCCTCTGAAGAGGGTGGGTTGGTGGCTAAGTGCTGGTGATGCATGATAAATAAGAAATCCAGGTGGCATTAGGTATTTGAAAGCACAAGTGAATGCTTACAAGGCGTGAAGGTGAAAGCCCCACACATAAGCAGATTTGTTAACTTCCTCCCCTTCCCTGCAGTGTTGGCACCTGCTGTTGGCTGCCCTGCACAGGCCTGAGAAGCTCTGAGCTCCTCATACACAGCTGATGCAGCTTTTGGGACAGACCTTTAGGGCAGCTTTCTCTTACTGTGTTTACTAACCTACCAACAAATGCTCTGTGCTGTTTTTCCATTGCAGGAAGGCCAGTCCTCAGCAAATGGCCCCTCTCGAGACAGCCCCAAGCAGCCGGCGGCCCGAGAAGGACACGTGGGCTACCCCAAGCTCCGGGCAGGCTACATCCCCATCCCCGTCATCCACGAGGGCATCGACGGCCGGCAGCAGCACCCCTGCTTCTCCTCCCCACAGCCAGGCCCGCAGAGGTACAAGACAGAGGCCGTGCCCGCCCCGGGGCAGGCTCAGACACCCCTCAGGGGGGCCTCTGGTGGCCCTGAGTCGCCGGCGAGGGGCCCGGCCGAGGCCGCCGATAAACAATGTGGACAGACACCGGCAGCTGCGGCGGCGCCGGCCACGCACGGACCCGAGGTGAGCGTCAGCACTGCTGGGCTCTGCTTGCAGGGGGCTCTGCAGCATTTGTGGCCTGAATGTCACACGGGCAGCTCAGCCCTCAGAATGACCAACTCGCCACAGGATTGTGTTTTTCTCAATACTGCCAGAGTACTGAAAGTGCTCAGTCATGGCAGCATAAATATGTATGGGTTTTTTCTAGCGTCACCCACTTCTGTTCTGGAATGATTCTGCAGAGATGAATGCAGAGCTGAGCAGGCCCTGTGGCAGGGGAGGGTTGTTTTAGGGTTTGTACGGGTTCCCTCACAAGTGGAGGATGCAGACAAGCCTCTTGTGTTCTGCACCATGAGTCAAAGTGGGAGAGACAAGTGTCCAGTTAACTAATGACTCAGTCCACTTCAGAAGATCTTTGCTTCCTAGTTGCAGATTTCAGTTGTATGACATGGATTTACATATGTACAGATTTAGAAGTGAACTGTAAAGTATTTCTGTCCTTCAGTGGCATGTGAAAATATTTTCAGACTATGAACTTCTTTGAAAAAAAAGTCACCCTGCTTGTTTTGTGTTTAACAAGGTGGAGTTTTTGACCTGCTCTCTGTAGAGAATTAGCAAATTGGTATTCTTGTAATATATGGAAATATAAGCCTCATTTTTATTCAAAGTAAGATGAGCAGGAAATTCAGCCTTCACCAAGCTGAAAACATATCAGGTCTGTAATTCAACAGTAGTGGCATCTTCTCTGAAACCCATTTGGAGTTTGAAGAATGTAATTAAAATCCTGTTGGCAGGTTTCTCAGCTGTTTTGACTAACCATGCCTGTCCATGGACAAGAAGCTCAGCTTTGCCTTGTCTGCAGAGTGGCTTTAGGGATGTGTCCTCTGTGCCACTTGGAGATAACCAGGGAGGATCTCAGCATTTGCTGTTCCACACTCAGTGTGGGTGCCAAGTGACCAATGCCTGTGTTGGGGACCCTACACTGCACGTCAGCAGTGCCACCAGCAGTGCCACTGATGGGTGCTGTAATGCAAGCCATCATTTATTTAATCAAGGTTCCTGCTGTTCCATGGGCAGCTGAGCAGTTAATCAGCACCAAAAGAGGGGTCTTCTTCCACTTCTCTCCTGCCTTGCCTGCTCTCCTCTCACAGCTCCAGTCTGGCCTTTCACAGGAGAGGGGGCAAAAGGAAAATAACCATATCTGCATTACCAAATTAATGCTGTACAAAACCCCAGCAAAACATACAAAATCTGTTTGTGTGGCCAGGATCAGAAGTCAGTGTTGTGTGCTCTTAAGGGCTTGGGTTTGTCTCCAGCACGTAATTTGTTTGCTTAGCTTTAGTTCGCCTCAAATTTAACAGGTTTAGACAGGAACAGCCATGCAAAAGCAGCAAACATTCTCACTGAGCATCCACTCCCTACTCATTTCAGGGCTGGGAATGCTGTAGCTCAGGTTCCTGCTTGTTATGATGATGCTCTCACAACTTGTGGTTTGTCTAGTGAGGCTCTTGGGCAAAAAAACCAGGGAAATGGAGCCCTTGCGTGCCGGAAACACGAGTTCAGTTTCTATGATGACTGCCCCCTTTTCTCTTTGGAAATAAAAAGTATTATGAGCGCACAATGGTTAATGTTTATAATGGATTTTTGTTTTCATGACAGTCTCAACCTCCTGGAGCATCTGACCCTCCAACAGTTTCCCCTCAGACCTCTGGCAGACCCAACGCGGGGAGCCATGCGCTTCCTCGCGGTTATATTCCCATCCCTGTGATCCATGAAAATATGCCACGTCAGCCAGCACAAGCCTACCACCAGGCACAGAAGACCCACTACCCTGCCCAGCAGAGCGAGTTCCAAGCCCACCAGCCGGTGTTCCACAAAATCCAGCCAGAGGAGAGGGAGCCCAAGGCGGCGCGGGCGCAGTCTCCGTTCAGAGTGGCTCAGAGAGGCTCCTCTAGTCGGGAGAGCTCCCCGGCCAGGGTGGGCACCCAGATGCAGCCCCCAGCTCCCATTCGAGTGCAGACAGTAGTAGACAGACCCCAGGTATGTAGAATGGGAAAGTGATTCACCTGCCAGGGGCCTGAGCATGGCTAGAGCTGCAAAATAAGCTTGTACTAACACCTACATGAAAGCACATCACCACTGCTAGATTTAAACAGACTGGGAGATCCTGAGATAAGCAGCAAGTTGCCTTTCCACCTGTCAGGACTGTGGTGGATCGCTGATATATGATTTAACACACGATTTAATCTTCTCTTGTCAGAGTATAATTTGGTATAATTACACTGAGGTCACTGATGTTGCATTATGTTTATGAGAAGAAAACCAGGTCTGTGGGATTTGGGACATCTATGTAAGTGTACCTCACTGTGATGTCTCAGAACCATTTAGGGGATAGCATCAGATACACAAAGTAATTTTTGCTATGAAGAATGAGGATAAGCAAAATCCAGAGCTTTTTATTCTTCTGAAGCATATTCTTGGTCATAGAACCTGCTGCTCATTGAACATTTTTTCCGTGGTAGAATTCTTAGTAAAACTGCAATTAGAAGGCTATTGGGAATTAGACAACTGTGAGTGTGTGGAAGGGGGCATGTACAGAAACAAGCCTTGATTTCCTCTCTGGAGATTTTTCCCATGAAAAATGACAGGAGCAGAATTAGGTTAATAGTTTTGAAAACCCAGGCTACGACAAAACAAGGAAGACTCAAGGTTTAATGGCATATTCTAGGTCAGTCCTAATTTATTTTTGTGGGTGAGAGTTTGCACTTCCTAATCAAATTATATGTTTAACAGGTAAAGCAGTAACAGATTTTCAGTGCAGGCCATTTATGTACTTGTTTTTAAAAAAATACAGATGTTTTACTTCAGCCATTTAAATCTGTGAGTGCTGGATTTAGTATCTTTCAAAATTGCTGTTTATGTGCCCAAGTAAGTAAAAGGGGTGTTGGGGAGGAAAATGCAGTTTTCATAAATTTCAGTTTTCTGCTAAGATTTCAAAACTAATCTCAATTTCAAGAGATTTCTGATTTGATGATTTAAAACTGGAGTAATCCCAAGGATAGTTTCTAATTGCTACAGTGTAATAAGATTGACACTGTGACCTCTGCATGTAAATAGGTTAAAGATTAAAAATAAGCACTAACAAAAAAAGGAATATCCTGAAAACAGGAATAGGATGAGAATAGCCCAAAATGTGATTAAAACTCAGCAAAGTAGTTGGCTTTTCAAGAAGGATGTGCCCTTAATTAGTGAAACAGGGGATGAAATCCTGACTGTGTTACAGTCACCTGCAAGAAATCTCACTGCTTAAAGTTAGATGAAGGCTTTGCTCAAAGCCTTTTAAACCTCCTTATGGGGCTGATTTTATTGAGCGTGGGCAGGATTTGGTGCGTTGAAATTTAATGTTTGAGAGAGTTGATTGGTGACAATAATAGCTGTTCAACACAGTGCTGTTTTTCAGTTTAAAACAGTAAAATTCAGCAACGCTCAGGGAAGATTAATAATCTCATGTGTGTGAAATTGCACTGCTAGGAGTACAGAAAATTAGATGCTAGTTTACTTGTTCTTTAGAGGGAAATAAGGAGCCTTGTTTCTCAACACAAAACTTGCCTTGCTCACCAGGTTTCTCAGCAACAAGTCCCAGCTCAGGAGCCACCAAGACCAACCCCTCCTCCTGAAGTCAAGCCTGACAACAAGGCAGCCCCACCGCCTGAAACAGAGGCACCCTCCACATACATCCCAATTCAGGTCACCCACCAAGAACCAGATCCTAAAATACCACCCCAGAAGCCTCCAACCATGGCAGAGAAAGCTGATAAAAAGGCTCCTGCCCCAGCTAAGGCTGCTCCCCCCCAGGAACAACCTCCTCCTGAAGAAGCGGCGCTACCGAAGACGGTGGAAACAGGAGAACCTCCAAAGCATCCTGGTGTTTTGAAAGTGGAAGCAATTCTGGAGAAAGTACAAATGCTTGAGCAGGCAGTCAACTCCTTTGAAGGCAAGAAAACTGACAAAAAGTACTTGATGATTGAAGAGTATTTGACCAAAG
This sequence comes from Illadopsis cleaveri, assembly GCA_013399915.1. Taxonomy (NCBI): domain Eukaryota; kingdom Metazoa; phylum Chordata; class Aves; order Passeriformes; family Timaliidae; genus Illadopsis; species Illadopsis cleaveri. The sequence continues at coordinate 152,645 of VXBB01004268.1, forward strand.
AGTTGCTAGCCCTAGATTCAGTGGACCCTGAGGGTCGTGCGGATGTGCGCCAGGCCAGGAGAGATGGTGTAAGGAAGGTCCAGACCATTTTGGAAAAACTTGAACAGAAAGCAGAAGACGTCCCAGAACCTGTTCAAGTTGATGGACTTCAGCCAAATTTGCCAGAGCCTAAGCCACCACAGGAAATCATGGAGATAGAACCTGTGGTAGTCAAGAGCAAGGCAGATACCAGTAATAAAAATGCTAAAGAGGAAACCAAAATGGAAGGACATCAGCCTGAAACTAAGGAAGAAGTGTTTACCAATCTCGCCACCACAACAAACACATCCAATAACCCAACTGAACCATAGCCACGTGCTGAAATTAAAACCTCTCAGACTTTATAACTTAAAGTGTGTTTAAGTGAATTTTAAGTTGCATGCATTTCCGGAGCTCTGTTCAACTGGTTTTAATCAACATAGCAGCTTGGGACACAGTAAACACTTTGTAGGGAAAGGAGGGAGCTAGAAAGAAAGTGATGCATTTATCCTTTATTCTTACACTATGTAAAAGACATGTTTCAAAAATAAACCCTGTACATTAATTGCTTTTAGATCAGCTGAATGGAAAAGAAAAATGACTTCAGGGTTAATACTGATGCGTGTTGTTTAAGGTGTATTCTTTTGCAGGTGATTTTTGTAAAATCAGTGGCCTGCACTGTCAGAATACCAGTCCTCCTACAAGTATAGCCACTCTTAACAGTAATGTTTTTACTTTTAATGTTCACAGTTGGGCACTTTAAGTAATGATGGATAGAAAGTGTGTAAGAAACTGTAGGGATATTTATATGTGTGCAGGACTTTAATGCTATATTTTAAGAGGGAAATAAAATAATATGGAAGCCTAATTTAGTCTTGTCATTTTATGAGCTGAACTGTAAAGGCAGTAATTGGTTTTAATTACACTCTTCTAAACACAAGAGATTTGTTAGTGCAGCATTACAGGTGAAGTCTGACAGCTGTTTTCTCATCAAGGCCAAAACATGCTTTTCTCTATTCATGTCCTCCCTTCTGATGTTGTTGCTGTGTCACATCTATGGATTGAGAAAGGAATTTGGCTGAGCATTTCTGCTCCCTCATCCTGGAAGTCACCATTTAACAGAAACGTTTGTAACATTGAGATCTATGGTTGTCTCGCAGAAATTTCCAGATCTGAACCTCTTCTGTGAAGTCTTTATTCTTTTATTAACAATTATGGAATTTTGTATGCAGAAATACACTTTGTTGTATTTAGAAATACATTTTGTATTTGTACAGTCAGTAGGATTCACTTTGTGAACAGTTTTAAGCAATGCCTTTTTTGAAGAGATTGGCAATTTGCACTTAAGCAAGGGTGATAAACCATTTTTCAGCTACATCCATGTTGAAATGAAAGCAGCAGAGTCAGTGCAGGGGAGGAAGGGGTCCTAACTAAAATCCACAAGTTACACTTGACTTGTTAATTTTACAAATGCGAATTTTCTTTTACCTGATAGCATGTTTGCAGCATAGAACCCCAAATATATGAATACCAAAACAGATCTGCCCGAGGCAATAGATCACTTACTGAACTACACTTAGAATGATGAGAGTGGATTCGAAATAAGGTTTAAGCCCATCTGAAAATCTCTTCTTTGTAAGAGGCAGGTTGGGAGTAGTCATTGAGAACTGTCACTCTATATTTTAAAGTAACAATTTAGCATGTAAATGATACTCCAATATGTGTAGCATTTGAGCTGTGAACTGTCTGCTTGGTTGTAGGTAGAAGGTTGGTATTTCTTTTAGTTTCATTTTCACAGTCAACAGCACCCTGTGAGAATACACAATGTCTTGTAACCTTTTGACTGCTCCAGCTTTGGGAGCAGCATTTGAGGCATTCTAGAAGAGGTGTGAAAGTTCAGCTGCCTGCATAATTCGTGCATGAACTCATTTCAGTGGCACATTGCTCATGCAGAGTTACATTTCAGCTGAGGGCACGTATCTGACATCATGTAACAAAAATATTTAAATTTAGGAAAATCAGCTGTGGATTTTTAGAACTGAGCTCTCTAAGCAAAGTCTGTGGGAGGTATAAGGCCCTATCTCTTAATGGTTTCTCTAAGCAGACCACTAAAATAATGGAGATCAAAACCACCTCATTAACTGAGGTGGCACAATGGAGATAAGGATTATAGTCTTAAAAATGTAGTATTTACAGGAAGTTAAATGTGCTAGGTTTTTAATACATGTCATGTGCTGTTAATGGAGCCTGATTCATGTTACACTATTCAGTGTTGGTCAGAGTAGGTGGAGTCAAATTCAATTACGACTGATGGGGTTCTTTTAAGAAGCAAAGCTGGAGGTAGAGCTGCACTCTGCCAAGTGCTGCTTTAGAAGTTGATTCTTAAAGTCGGTGCTACTACTGCAGCGTTAGGTACAACTCACAACAAAGTGAGGTTTCGTGGTGTGGCCTAATAAGGGAAAGTGCATTTGGCTGCCCCAGAGCTGCCTAGCTGGAGACTGGTGCTCTGAGTCATAGTCTCTCTGTGCTTCCTCTGTTGCTCAAGACTAAACTGCACCCAGTCCTGCTTATATGTCTTGACACATCAGCATAGCTGCAAATCCTGCATATGGGCTGGGAAGAGGGAGTGGCCAAGGAGGAAGCAGCTGAAGATTCCCACCCATTCCCTGTGAGCTCCTGACCTACTCTCTGCAGAGCCTGTTTGCTGCCTCGAATTGATACCAGGGATGTGTGGAGCTGGCAGAGGAGGGGAAGGGGATTACTCCTTCACTTGCTTTTCTGCAGGATGGTACTACCTGCTCTGTGCTTTGACCCTGGGTAATAACTGGAAACTTGGGTTTGAGATTCAGGCAGAAAGTAATTAGAAGTTTAAAACTGAGAATTATATTAAATTACTTCTCAAATACAGCCATGCACAACAAACAGCAGCTGTGGTGTTGAATGCAGGGTTTTCAAATACACAGTGCGTTTGCAGTAGCCATTTCAAAAAATTGAGTAAGTGTCAACCAATGCAATTTATTCAAAAGCAAACAATCCCCTGTGAGTGAAAGGCATTGCTTCAGCTCATTTGAAAGTAGCAGGAGGGATATGAAAAGCCTGTACACAGAACCACAGTAAAAGCTTAGGCTATTTTCTGATTGCACTATCTTGTCCAGCCAGTGCTATTTTAAATGCCAGTAGTGGCCTGTTCTCTATTTTTAAACCCTCACAGCAGCAAGGCATTGTGTTTCCTGTAAATATAGCGTTTTGACTATTTATTTACAGACTGTCAAAGCATGCCATGCCCTGAGGAAGGGGCAGCAGTTACATTGCCCCCAGGAGCAGGGTGAGACAGGCCTGGTGTCCGATTCCTCTTCAGAGGGAGGGACAAACCCTTTATCTGAGAAATGTTTATGCTGGCTCAGCTGTGTTTGCAGGCAAGGTGGGAAAGGAGAGGGGTACAAATCACACTCCACCCAGGAGGCAGGAAAGCAGCACAGCAGTTTCTAGAGGCAGGTTCTGCCCCTGCACCTCAGGTCAAGGTAAGTCAAGGAAAGCCCTGATCCAGTGTCCTCTGTGAGGGCATCTCTTTTAAAAATAATTATAATTTAAAAAAAGCTTCTGGTGGCTGGCACACAGCTGCTGAAGAGGGCAAAACTCAGTCGAGGTATGCTTATGAGAAGGTTTTAATGTGCTATGTTTTCAGTCTCCCTCCTTAAATGTGCACATGTTGATCTTTTTAAATTCTCAGGTAACCGAATAGAAGGCACTATATCATGAACTTAAATAAGACATACACAAGCATGGGAAAAAATTGGCTTAGACTAAAGGTCTAGTAATGGGCAGTAATTTCTGTGCTTTTGGTCCTGTTGTGTCCAAGAAATAAAATGCAGATGTCCTAGAAACAAATCTTTGTGCTGTAAAAGTTGAATATCGTAAAATTTTGGGTCTGTTACAAAAGCCAGCTGTAAAACAGTTTTTCTGACAGAAACAAATCCAGCCCTTCTGGGCCACTTGGGTGAAGGAGGCCTTCAGGAAAAACTAATCTGAGCTCAGCACTTGCTGTGGAATAGAGATTGAAGCCAGAAGTTAACCATAAAAAATACCATTTCCCAGAGCCTTAGTGTAAATATTAAAACTCCAAAGCCAAACTTCTCTGGGTAGATACAGTACTGCCACTAATGAAATATGAACACAATCATTTTAGCATTTATCAAACTGGTTTTATTGGCACTTTCACCTATTTATGTGCAATGGTACAGGAGAGCCAAATGAACAAGTGTGTTTAAACTTTTTTTCTTAAGATAAATCATTTGCTTAAAGATTAAATGGGTGACACTGAGATCCATTGGCCTGGTTGCACGAAGAAAAAGCCTTTAGGACTGGATAATTTGGGTTCCTGAGCTCTGCCCAAAGAACACATCCATAGGATTGTGCATGGGATCAGTCCCTGTGCCAGTGAACAGCTAAGGGACCGTGGATGGTCTGTAACACTAGAGGCCAATGTAACTGAATGCCAGCCCCTGTAATCCAGAGCAAGAGTTATTTTAAGATGGGCAAGAGGCTGGTTACAAAGCAAGGGAACACACCAATTCTCAGTTGAACACCTTTCCAGGATCTATAAATAAGCAACTTTAAAAGAATAAAGAGGCCAGTTCAGTTGTTCCTGCTGGAATTTCCACTCCAGAAGCTGGAAATCTGCATGAAAGCAAGGAACAAGTCCAGCCAGCCTTAAGCTTCCATATGTCCCTGCACCTGCAAATTGCAGGGCAAGCAGAAGTGGAGTATCTTACATTAAATTTCAGACTGTAATAAGAAAAGCACACTTGCCACACATATTTCAGAAAATAATTCCAAAGGGCATTGGTCTGTAAGGAACAGACTTCATGTTTCAGAATTCAAAATGTAATCTGGAGTTCTTCATCCCTGGTTCTTTACATTTGACATCTGTTCAAGGACTGTGCAATGTTCTCTGACGTGTTCCACAACAAAACCAGAAATCACTGATAGGGTTTGCACTAAAGGATAACGTCATTGGAAGTCTTGGTTAAAAGGCTGGAGATAGAACAGAGATGAAAATAATTAACTCCTTCTAATGAAATATGGTGCCTGTGTTAGGAATGAGGTGATCAGGCAAGAAAATGTAACAAACTTTGAAATATTATTACTTATATCTACTCATTGGATAGATGATCTGTCTACTATTCATCTGACAAATATAAAATAAGTCTTAAAAATGGGGTGTTATGTGAGTTTTAAAAGAGTAAAAGAAATACACTGAATTTAGGAACAAAGGGGTTATGGAACTTAGCCTTTTTTTTACTGCATTTCTACAGCTCCTGACAGTGAACAGATGAGATTTGCAAAATCATTCACATGGGTTACTTGAAACCCTGATTTATTGCTTTTCATCATTTTGTGAACTTTGAGTTCTCATCCATTTCTGTCTTGTCAGGAAAGCTCCTCTCCTTCCATTTGCAGAAATGAGCAGTGTCTGGAATAATTCCCTTGTGCGTTTCCCACAGGGTTGGCAGGCAGATAATGTATTTTTTTCTGCAGCCCATACTGATCCATGGCAAAGAATAGGAGTTGTCAGCACTCTTGTCTTGCCACTCCAAATGCACAGCTCAGATTGTAAAATCTGTTAGTAAGAACCGTAATGTTTACCCCAGTGAGAGGTTTCCTATTTTATTTAAATTGAGATGAGATGAAAGCAAGGAAAACCTAAAGCAGTTTTGCCCAGCAGTCACACATACAGCAATTTTTACTTCCAAAAGACTGATGAAATGATAATACACATCCCTAGTTGGGCATTTCAGTAGGTATTAGGGAGTACTTGGTCCCCAGGACCTTCCCTTATGTCACAACTGATGATGAGCTCCTGTCTCACCTCCATTCCTGCTCTCCCCAGCTGCCTTTCCAACAACCGTGAAATGTTTGAAATGTTTCTTTCCCTTGGCCTATTACCACTTAGAAAAAAGAGCAAGATAGAGCATGTGAAGATTTCTCTTAAAAATTTAGAGAGTTTGGTCAAAAAAAGTGCTGGGAGTTCAACTCTAACCTCTCTCATTCATTAAAGGTGATTTTGACCCTGAGCCAGTAAACTCAAATGTTTATCAAAGTTTCTGCATGACTGCATACCCAGTATAAAGCCAGCTCTTAAGATGGAACATGCCTGGAAGCATGAAAACAAGGATCAAGGTAACTGTAAATAATCCAAATTGGGCTTCTCTCCACCCAAAGGAGTGAAATCGTACAATTTACTTTAAAACTTTGGAAAATTTGCACTGTGGCAGATGTAAGCATCTGCTGGTGCTGAAACTGCACTGAACCACTACTAAATTTTAAATGGCCTTGTTTCATTTAGTTCCTAAGATTGTTTACTAGCAACGACAGACATTAAATTTTGTACATCAGAGGCATCTTTTCATTCTGAAGAGTAGTTACTTCAATATGCTACTCTGTGACAAATTAAAGCATCAGGACTGAAGTTCAGCTGTATGGATATATTAGATTACACTGAATAAAGGATATAAGGTAGGGTTGGATAACAATATCATAAACAAATATTGCTGCCTAGAAACAGCAGGCATAGACACATTAAAATATTTAAGGTACCTTTAATATTAACTACCTAGCAACAAGTCCCTGATTACTTCAAGGAAAATAGGCACTACTGGAGAAGGCAGGAATCATAGCAATTGTTATTGTTATACCTTTTCTTTCCCCTCAGTAACAATTAGACACATAACTCTTGTTATATAACATACAATTACCTGCGTAGGGAATCCCTGCCTTAAATAGTTTGTGCTTGACTACGCTAAGAAAGAGACACGGTTGTGAAATTAGAGGACGTGGATTTGACAGAGCTGAGTAGCAGCATCGCTGAGTTCTGGTTCCTGACGTGCCTCGGATTTACGGAGTGACCCCAGCAGCCCCTCTGTGCGCACATCCCTGTTTTGGGATTGCGATCAGAGCTGTGGCACCGCGCAGCAAAGGAACCTGAGGCACCTTCCAAGATGTCACTGGCGAGAGAATCGGGGCAGGGCTCGGGTCTCGCCTTCCCAGATGCTGCTGGCGTCACCTCATCTACCTGAATGTCACCGCGAGGGGTCCCAGCGCGGCACAGCCGCCTCCCTGCAGTGCCACTGCGCCTTCCAAGCGCCAGAATTTCCTCCTGCCGTGCTGGCAAAGCAGGAGGGCCGCGATGGAAAATGGTTTTCTGTAAGAGTGAAAGAACTTTCTAATCTTGCATGTGCCCACCGTGTCGGCAGGATGCTCCCCAGCGGTGTAGGCAGGCTTTGGGTGATGCCACCATCCCTAGGATTTCTTTTCAAAGCTTATAAAAGGTGTCAGGTTTGCATTGGAGCCTTTGGGTTCCTGCAGTACCAGTTATAACAAACAATATTGACATATCCAGCATTTTAACAGGGGATAGTTCCAGATGTGGCTTCCAAGCTGGGTTTTGTAGAACCCTGCTTGCACATGACACTCTTGATCTTCACATAAAACCAATAAACATTTCCAGTCTGGGATCTACACCAAGATAATTATCCCCAACACAGGCATTAGAGTTTGTTTCAGTTTATAAACCCAAAAGAAAGCCATTGGCTCATTTCTGCACCTCTTTATTCCATAACCACAGCTTTAATCCTCATTCCAAATCTCAAAATCACCAACAATCCTAAACCATTAATCTCAAAAGAAATACAAGCCTGCAGATTCAGAAAGAACAAACCCAGAAATTTTCCAGCAACTCTTAATTTCCTGGCTTGAAGTTTCCTGCAGGCTTGAAACTGAGCACAACCTAACTGAGGGAAAGGATGGTAAATTGAAGTGGAAAAAACACTGGGGGAAGGTGTGGTTTCAAATACCTTGCTCTCAGTGACGTCTACTTTTGAGATTAGTGAGCAGAACAGCATTAGTGTGATAGGCCTGGCTTTTCTACAGGAGAGAATGAATCAGCCAGGCCCTGTATCAATGTTCACCCAGAAAAAGTTTGCAAATTTACTCACTCGCATTTGTGGTTTTTATCAACTAAGGAATGTAGAATTGTGACATATCTTTGTTATTTGTGGGTATGTGTTGTACTTACCTCTGATGAATCTGATAAAAGTTATTTCTTTACCATAAGTGATGCTGTCTTGGTTTAATTACATTAAAATTAAATGTGTTCTCAGATTTTTAGAGAGTGGCTTAAAACATTTATCTTTATAATTGATTCACATTTTGTACCATCCAAGCTACGTCACCAAGAGGGTGAAATTCTCTCAGCGTCACATGGTGATATTTTTACTTTTTGTTCCTCAGTTTTCCATTGGGAGCTCTGCATGAGTCTCCAATTGATGAAGCCTGATCCATTGGAATAATTGCCTCCTGCTGCTTCTTTTCCTGTAACTCCCCTCTCAGAGGCAGGAGATTTAAGAAGCTTTTTGTACTTACAATTTCCCCTGTCCTCCCTGGTGGATTTTCTGTCTCAAGGACTGGACAGCCAAAGCTTCCTGTGCTTCTAGAAGTTGGAACAGAGCCTGAGTATATTTACATAAATGACAGTGCAAGAAAAGACTCAATTTTTGTATTAGCTCAAATGGACATTTCCAGTGTGACTCAAGCAGGTCACATACAGAAGGTGCATCTTGGCAAAACAAAACCCCGAGAATCCGTCAAATTTAAAATCTAAACTCCTGAATTTCCTTGGACTTGAGCCAAGGAACTTGTTCCTAACTAACATCTTCTGTTACATAATGCTCTGATAAAGGCAAAATCCACTCAGTGGAAGAACCAACAGTGCCAGTAAATGGTAATTTAGCATTCATCATACAGACCTTGAGATGTGGACATTCAGATTAGAGATGAGAAGAAAATTTTTTCACTCTCTAGTTTCTCAAGCATTGGGAATTGGTTGACCATGGAGATGGTGGAGTCACCATCCCTAGAAGTGTTCGAGAGGAGCCAGGTGATGTGGTTTCTGGTTTAGGGGTGGACAACTGGAGTGGATGATCTTGAAGGTCTATTTTCCAAGCTTGGCGATTCTGTGACTCCACGAAAAGGCTCCATTAGAGCATTAGCACTAAAGCTCTGTCAGGGACAGACCCGACCCGGCCGCCCGTCCCGGCCCGAGGCAGCGCTCCGCACCTCGGGTATGACGTCAGAGCCCCGTGACGTAGCGCGGCCGGCGGCCGGCAGGGGGCAGCAGCGCCCCGCGAATGGCGGCCAAAACCTAAAGCGGCGATTTTCCAGAAAAACAGCGATGTGACGTCATAACCCCACCTGAGACTGCCACAAGGGGGCCGGCACTGAGCTCCGCACGTCTGGCCAGACAGTATAATGCTGGTATCGGTCTTATGGCACATACGCATCAATTTTGGCTCAGGTGTTGCTCTTAGAGATGCCTGAACCCTGCAAAACCTCAAAACTATGAAATAAGAGCAGGATTTAAGTAGTTCCAGTGCTTTGTATCAGTTATTTTTCCTTATACAGACTGGGAAGATGAACTGTGAGGTGCAGCAAAATACAAAATTTCAGCCCTGCTTTTAAATAAAGTGCTGTCTCAAGCGAAAGGTTAGGCTACCAGTCTGGAGAGGTCCCTTCTAACCACTATTGGTATAGCTACACTTTGATTTCTGAAAAACCCATTTTGAAAGGGCAAGACATTAAAATTACACTCAATCCTTTCAGTACATATTTCTTTTGTTGAGGGCGCTCTTGGTCAAAGCCAGGCTGGGTCAGAATTCATATAAGCCACTTTTTTCCCTTGTGAGGAAGTGATCGCACATCACTTCAGAGCGACTTATGTCACCAATAAAAGCTGCCAGACAAATGTCTGACTCTAAGGATTGCTCCAATCTTTATGATTTAATAGCTGACACAGCCTTCCCTCGAACAAATTGGATTGTAAGAAGAGGATATGTAAAGCATAGAGCAAAATCTGGTCTTTGCATGATGGAGTAGTGTCCACATAAATTAATCCTATTATCACAATTGTTGGGGATTATTTTTCACCTAATTTCCCTCTCAGTGAACTTCGCATGCTCTTGTGTGTACTTACGTAGTTTTTAATTACCTGATTCCAAAGTGCTTTGCAGTCATAAAATACTCCATGGGCGTAGGTCATGTGCCCATTATTCCAGTTTACAAGTAGCACAGTGAATTATTTGCAGTGTCAGTTATATAACTCAGTGGTGTTGATTCCCCGTGCTCCCCAAATCCTTCCCCCATAGACATTATTATAAAACTGTAACAGGACATAAATTTTTCATGTTATCTTTCTTAAACTGAATCCCCCTTTTTAAACAAAACTGATATTTAAAATTACATACTCTAACTGAGACTCAAACCTATGACCACGGTGGGTTTTGTTAGTATTAAACTGTGACTGCTTTTGGATACTGTGTTTGATTAACAGTGGGCAGGAGCTCCTATTTTTAAGACTGTTAGCAAATTTAACTGGAGTTTGTGTTTATTTTTTTCACTGTAATTAGCATTGCAGCTTAAGGCAAATCAAATCAGCCAAACAGAACAATTGCTTGTGTGATGCACCAGCTGGTCTCAGAAACCTCACTTCAAACTGGTTTAGTTGAGCAGGAAAGTTATTTGGGGACTTGCTCATGTTTGCTTTCTCATTTTTTTGGTGTAGGTTTTTTGGCACATTCAGGGTTGCTTTTTCTGTAAAGAGGTAAATATGTCTAAGGGGGAGAAATGGAATACCAACCTTTTTTCTCTTTTTTTTTTTCCCCTTTTTCCTTCCACAGCTTACCACAGCTGCCTAGGGAAAGAAAAAAAAAAAGGCATTGATAAATGCCACAGAAAGAAACAAAGCTCTTATGAAGGAGGCTTTCTTTTCTTAATTAAAACAATAAATTGAGAAGCTGTGGCCCAAACCTTCTGGTGAAGTGCTGGAATCCACTGGCCTGAAATGTGACAATCCTACCATTTCTCAGGTGGTTCTGGATGCCTAAGTTCAATTTGCACAATATTTATGACGAGGCAGTGACCTCACAGGAGCTGCACACAGGACATGACACTCAGACCATTGTTCAGAAGGCTCAGAACCCAGCCGGAAGAGGCACAGAAAGCAAAGAGGGTTGAGTAGGATGAATGTTGCAATTTCTTGCAGCTGACAAGTATTTGCAGTTCTGTGGGGCTGCTACACCTTGGCAGAAACTTCTACTGCTGCTCAACAGATACATGCATGAGACAAGAAAGACAGGGAATGGGTGAAAAGAAGGTTAAATAATTGCAGAAATGGGCAAAGAGACTGACATACATAAAAATTAGGGTGCAGCAATCCTGTAGGTTGTGAATAGGAAGAGATCATAGTACCTCGTTACTGTCTTGCCTAATATGTTCTTAAACAACACCAGTGGTGGATAGTGCCCAGGTAATGTCACTGGACAGTCTATTCCCAGGCATGTTTAGCTAAAGGCTTGTTTCTAACTCATTCTTTGTTTGTCTAACTCATTCTTCTTCTGATTATGCTCAGTACTTGTATTTTCTGGAATAAGACTTGGGATTGTTTAGCCTCAAAATGAGAAGACTTAAGGGGGAACCTTTTCAGTGTGTGTAAATGCCTGATGGGAGGAAGAAAAGGAGATGGGGCTAGACTCTTCTCATGGATATCCTGTGAAGGGACAAGAGGAAATGGCTGCAAACTGAAATACAGGAAATTTCACTTAGAGTTAAGAATTTTCATTTTTCTGTGAAAGTGGTCAAACAGTGACAGAGGTTGCCCAGAGTGGGGGTGGAGGCACTGTCTTTGGGGATACCCAAACCCCACTGGGCATGAATCTGGACAACCTTCTTTAGCTGATCCTGCTGTGAGCAGAGGGCTTGAACCACAGGTACCTTTCAGCCTCCACCATTCTATGGTTCAGCGACACTGGGCAAAGAAACCAGTTTTTCTTGTCTTCTTTCCAGCAATTCTTGTGTGTTTCAAGACTGTTTTTCTGTTTCCAATGAGAAACTAGTCCAAAAAATCCCTGTTCTTCAAATAATAATTCTCAACTTTTAAAGTTCAGATTACTTGATTTCCTTTGGCCTGTTTTCTATAGATAATTATTAAAATGGTTGTATCAAACTGAATATAGAATTCCCACAGAGGTCTGACTCAGTAGAGTAAACAGATTACTGCATAGGTCTTATGCATAATGCTCTTGTGTTTTCATTGTAGTATGAATGGATTTATTTTTCACTTTTTTGTTACTGGTTCCTTCATCAGTTTATGATCTAGGATTACCCCAGAACTCCTGATTAACCAATTGTTCCTGAGCTTGTATTTATACAGATGATTATTAATCTTGAAAATTTTTCCTCTTACCAGGCATTTCATTAATTTCAGGTAATTTATTCAGCTTGCCACAATAACCTCATGATGGAATCCTGATACACAGCAGGCTTTCTGACCCTTTTGCCTGATGAGTTTGCTAAGTACTCTTGTTATTCCATTATTTGGGCAATTGGCAAAGGTACAGGATAGCACCAAACTAGAGTGTGAACCATTAGTAACCACCCTCCAGGAGAAAATTCCCAAATGTTAGGACTGCGGAGGTGCCAGAAGTGGGCCACATTTCCTTAGGTAGTTATAGGGAAATCACAAGGAACAGGATCAAAGGTCGTATTAAGTGCAGACACAACTATTGCCCAGGACTGCTAGACTGTCATGAGAAGAAAGGATATTGATTCAATTTCATGTTTATTATCTTAACTGTTCGCACTTTGTTTTCTTGCAGGTACTTGAAAGTACATAATTTGATTTTTTTTTCTGTTGTTTCTTTTCATTTAAGAAAATGATCTAAAATTCTGTGACTCTTCCTATTTTCCCGTTGTTAAGGTCAGGATGGTGGCAGAGATTCCTCAATATACAGGAAGTTATAACCTCCCAGTGGTTTCACAGACCTTGGAAAACAATAGGAAATTACACACCCTAATACTTTTCCTACTTTCTGGGGGCTCATCCTCTGTCAGTTTTCAAAGAGCAGCACTTACTTCTCCAAGCTGATCATGTCTTCACCTGGCCCTACCAGACTGATGACCTAGTGTAAATCCTGCAACAACAACACATGCTTGTAATTTTCCCTTCAGTAATTACTCAGGGGCAGTTCTCCTACATCCTACATTTCCTCCTACATCCTATATGGTGTAATGGTGTATATGGCCTTAATAACTGAAAGGGTGCTCTGCAATTCTTCATGTGTATCTTCCCCCAAAGAGACAATTGACCACTTATATGCAGCTTCTAGGATATTTCAAAATTGTGTTTAGGAATGCCTTTGACCTTATCTCAGAAACATTAGGTAAAGCTGAATCATTTGTGTAGCTCCATACCTGTCAAAGTGTTACAGCCCTCTCATTTATCACATATAGCCATAGAGCCAGGGTAAAAATCTATTACAGAAACGCAGTATATAAATTGTTCCGATAGATAGATGATGTAATATAATTAAAATATCAAAATGAAAAGCACATTGCCAACTGTTTCATGTGGCTCTTATCCCACCTTGCTCCACTCCAATCTTGCTTCTCATTGGCAGTCCCCTCACAAATGCAGAACCTGACTGATCCAACAAAAATACAGAACTTCCTCAATTTGTTTGAGGTATGACCATACATAAATTCTATTTTATAATTATTACCATAAAAGATAGACCTAGCTTTCATTTATCTGCATACAAATACGAATGTAAACTGTTGTCACGGCAATTTAAAACATTTTACACTTATCAATATAGTCAGGCTATAACACTTTTACATAGTAGGGAACAAATGTTACCTTTAGTCATAAATGTAAAAGTGTGGTGCAAAGAACCTGCTGTGTGTTCAAGGACAAGGACTCACACTTTCTGATTTTCAGTCTTCTTTTTCAGTCTCATGTCTATCTTCTTTACCTAGGTTTGACAATGACCTACATAGCATTGCACAAGAAGAGCAAAGCCAGCAAGAAACACTTTTAGCCTGTATATAGAAATGATCATCTCTCCCAGTCACTCAAGTATAGAACATATAATCTCACAGGAAAAAAAAGTTCTTTTAATTTTCTGGTTTAGCCCTTGAGAGTCATAAGAATTCTAATTACCGGCACAGTACTTAACTGAGCATCAAGAGCTTGAGGATTGCAAGATCTATACAGGAGTTTTTTATCCACATGCCACAGATGAAGGAAGAGCTGACATGTATTTTTTGACCCAAACTGTTGCCTGGCAGCTAGAGATTCTGCTCTTGGGAAGAGAGGGTTGTGTGTCACTCTTCGAACTTCACACATCCCTACTTCTCTTAAACACTGAGGTGTATCTGCAGTGTAAATGCAGCATTATGTAGAGGCTGAGGTTCTGTGAATCTGAGTTCTCTTGGAGACCTGTGGGTATGTGTGTCAGTGAGGTTTTTTTTGGCTCCAAATTTCTGCCAGAGTAATTTCACTTAGTGTTAAAAACAATCATCTCATCTGTGTGTTGGTGAATCTGTCTGAAGTACAGCAAGGCTTCCAGAAGACCACTCTTACTGTTCCACCTCATGACATTTGGAAAAGGTGATGGTCCCTGAAAAAGCTCTGTTGGATGACACTCTGATGTCATCCAAATGATGCTGTTCTATATGTGAGCACATGGATTGGGTTCCTTAAGAGTTGCAACAGAAAATGGGAGATGTACTTCAGAACTGCCTCTGACAGGCTCCAGCTACTAAGGGGTCTGTAGGACAAAACTAGATCTAATCTTAAATAAAGTCCCTAGAGTGTGCATAGTTCAGAAGCTGGATCCTCAGCACCAGCTGTTTGGTTCTCCAAATCCTTTCCAATTCTATGGCACTGCTTCCTATTGTAGGCACGGTTGGCATTAACGTGTCCATACCATAGACATGATCTGATTCTGCTCAGTGTGACACTGAGTGACACTAAGGTAAGTCCTGACCCCACAAAATTAGGCTCCTTCTGCTCAGTAAGGCCAGGTAAGTTTGTTCTAGCTTCAGTTACTGTGATTTGGAGCCCAGTCTCATAAATAGCACTTAATAGGTTATTGTGCATCTGCAAATCCAGTTGACAATATGCTGCACAAATGCTTGTGGCTATCCAGTGCAGGCATGGGACAGGAATAGAAACACACAGCTGGGAAGGAGGAAAGGATTATTTAAGCTGGCTTTAGCAGCATTCAGTATTGTTGCTGAATGTCACAGCATGTCAGACCTTACTCTGCAAAGTTCCCTCTGGAACAACTTCTGGGGTGAGGAGAATTTGACCCCAAGATAATTTGTTGCACATGCTCTTGCTGCAACTGTACAAGTACATGTGCTATTTTGAAAGCATGTTATTCTCAATATAGAGAATGGAGTCCACTAGAGTGATATAAATATTTAGTGTTAAAACTTTTTAAATTGAATAGCGTGCTAAAGTATGTTTTCCATCACAACTCAGTAATGTTTAAATCGTGGAATGCTGAGACCACTGGCTTCCAAGCTGATGAAAAATGCCTCATGATCTTATATTCATCCCTTAAACATCTCGTTCTGTTATTGGCCTTGCCTTTTGTAACGGTTCTGAATCCCTGGAATCTGAGCAGACATTGCTGTCTCTGCACAGCACCTTGCACAGTGGGGGTCCTTGTCCAGAGCTGGCGCTCCTGGACATGACACAAAAGTAAACAATGCATAAGGATTCATAAATATTGGATAAATAATGAGTGCCAGGAGAACAGGGAGCAAGAGGAATGCGATTCAACCTTCCCCCCACCGCCTGCCCCCGGCTTTTCCTGCATTTATTTCCATCACATATGACTGACAAATTTTAGCACTGAATAGCTAATACATTTCCTTTTCCAAGGACAGCCAAACCCAGGGAAAAGTGACAAAAAGACATGTATAACACTTCAGCATTTGGCAACTACTGCTGTTCTTCAAGTGTCATTTGATGCTTGGCCTCCACAGTATTCACAGCACATAAAGTTACTTGTGCAAAAATGGAATATGCATATTTTGTTACTTTTGCTGTTTTACTGTCTAATCTGCTGATACATCTTGAGGAAAAAGCTAGATTCAGTGGATAACAGCAACATTACAAAGATGATGATGTTTTTTGTTTCTATAATATTAAAATAATAAAAAAAAAAACCCTGGGGAAATTAACTTCCAAGAAAGAGAATTGAAAAATCAATTGAAATTGGCTAAATGGTATCAGAAAAAAAACCTTTTAAAAATCTTCTTTTTCTAGAAGATATATTCCAGTGATCCTGAAATTTTACTTTTTATCCTTTCTAAAGGCAGATTTTTTCTTTTTGTAATGTGAGCTATTTTGCTCTTTAGAAAAACCCTAGCCCAAATAAAAAGTAAAGAAATGAAGATAAGTTCTTCCAAAAGGTAATAACACCATTAACTTTTTTCAGACTGAGGAAAAACAAGGAGAATCTGTTTTAAATGAGATGCAAATTTTATTACAATGGCCAAAAAGAACAGCCTGCTGTTTACTTTAGAGAAATTATGAATTAAATGTGGCCTTGGTATAGTATTTTAACTGAGAAAGGCAGCCCAACGACATAGTAAGGAATCTTTTTATGTGCACCAGTTTGGTAGTCTTCAAAGTGCAATTTGCAATTCCAGAATAAAAAAATTGTAGGAAGTCAAAACATTCCAATTTGATTTTGAAAATGGTCTCATTGATTTGCTCTTAACAGCCAGTGCAACAGAGGGAGATCAATACCTTGTTCATAAGCCATAGTGTGTATTGCAGATATTAACCACAAACACATTGCTTTGAAGGGAGAAGGCTGTTCTTTTGCTAGTGCTCACTGAAATAGAAATATTCCCATTGCAACTTAGAGATTTTCATGGGGAAGGAGGCAATACCAGAGTTCCTCTTCCTTTAGAGGTAACTACAGCTGCCACAAAAGTTACTCCAGTTAAAAGAAAGCTAAAAATAAATTCAGGCAAAAATTCTTATGCAGAACTGCTTTCCTGGGTTTTGAGAGTTTTCATTTTCTTGTCAAAAAGCTAATGTTCATTCCAGTAGTTTTGTATTTTTCTGTTATAAAACACAACACATAACTATTTTTCAGTAGTACATTTACAAGCACTTCAGAAAATTATCTAGTCCCACACAAATCTCTTTTATCCGCTGTATTGCCTGTCAGGAGACCCTCTTGTGTTACTCTTGTTCTGAGGAGGTTCCTTCTCCAAGCACTCTTCAGTCTCTGTTTAATGCATAACAGACCTTATCCAAAAAGCACACAAAAACCTTCTCAAAAATGCATTTAAGAAGAGGAAAGTAACCTCACTCTAAAGGAAAACAGAAGCACATGGAAGTGGGTTGGGAATGCCAAGGAGGAATACAGAGATATTGCCTTGGACACACAGGGATGAAAATAGAAAGGACAAGGCTGGATTAAAAACTAGCAAGGAGTATGAAGGGTAACAAGAAAGGCTTCTGTAGTTACTTTGGCATCAAAATAGATGAGCCAAGATTTTTCTAATGTTTCTCTGGAAGCTGCCAGGAGCATTGAAGCCAAACAAACAAAAAAATTATTTCACGACTTTTTAACGATTGACATTTAGAAATAAAGTTCCTCACACTGTCTACAGTGCCATTTCCAAATCTGGTTCCTTTCACCTCAGGAAGAGTGGTGTACTTGTCCAATCTATCCAGCCAATTGTACTTCCAAGTGTGGAGTGTTACTAAATCACATCCCTTTCCGTTAATCAACATTTAAACTTGAAATCAAGCTGCTGGCAATCAGGTAATACTGAGAGAGTGCATGACTAATTGTCAGCCTACGCATTTCCTTAACATTAACCAGTGACAATGAATTGCAAAAATGCAAAATTAATATTTCAGTTTTTTCCCCCTATGCTAACTAAAGCTGACAGGCTCATAAAAACTGCACCCAGCTGTGAATCTATGGAAAACACACTGAATGCAAATAGAAAACTACCCACGGGGGAAAGAAAAAGCTCTGATCAAAGCGTGAAAAAGGGCAAACAAAAGTCTGTCCTTGAAATCCCTGCAAGCACTTTAATAGCGACCCTATGCATTGTGCTACAACACTGAACTATTTGGGAAACGCAAGCAGAATAGAGACGATATTGCAAGGGAGAAATATTTAGTGAATGAGGGTGCAGACTAAAGACATGGGAGCAAAAATAATGTTTTGACCCACTGAGGAGTTCAGTTCCTAGTCCCAAACCAGAGAAGTTCTGAAGTACATGCTTATCTTAAAAGATGTTAATGGTCAATTAAACCAATTTAAATTATATATCTAAAGTGACGCCTGCACTTAAATGCTTTTCTAGACTGGCTGCTCAGTGCCTCCCAAAATCAAGCTCTTCCCTGGCTCTTGAATGTTCACATTTAATAATGAGATTTCTCATTTCTTAATGTCCTTTAGTCACTTAGCGTTTTGTAGCATCACTAATATATATCAATGGAGAAAAACAGTATGAGACAAACCGATCTTTTCAAAGAGTGGTTTAAAAGTAGTGTTTTTCTCCTGCTGTAGGTGGTTTAACAATAATTGGTAAATCTTTTCATTTGCGAACTGAAGCAGCCAGCAGCCCTTCATTGGGACTACTTGTGTGCAGGACAGGACGCTTTTTGTCTGTGTCCATCTCTTCCTCAGTTTCACAAGGAGTGGGACTTCAGCTTCTGTAATCAAACAAAATCTCTAGAAGCCTGTGGACAACCAACCCCTCAGTGAGGCTGGAAGGGTCTGTAGCAGTGGCAAGTTTGCAGGTACATTTTCCAGTGTTGCCTGCAGAAGAGACAGAGGGCATGGTTTGCCCTTTCATCAGGAAGTGCCGCCTTCTGGGTAAATATTTAAAATAAAGTTGAGCCCTGTGCTATGGTCCTGAGATTTCCTTTCACCACGAGCTATACCGTGTACCACCTTCTGAGGGCTGAGGGGGCCGGAACTGAGGGGAGAGGGGATGAGAAGATCCGGGCTGAGGGGAGCGGGCATGAGTGGAGGGGGGCTGAGGG
>VXBB01004268.1:171702-226767 GCA_013399915.1 Illadopsis cleaveri
CGAGCGGGCGCGGGGCGGCGGCGGCGGCGGCAGGGCCGGGCGCGGTGTCCCCGACGGTACCGCGGGGTTCGGTACCGCTGCCCATCGCCCCGCAGTCCCCGGGGCCGCGGGACGTCACGCCTGTCCCGATGTCCCGGCCGGAGCGCTGCTTTCCCTCGCCGTGCGGTCGTTTCCCCGCAAATAAAGCAGCGCTGCCCCCGCCCGGGGCTCCGCGCCCGGTGGGACCCGGATAGGTGCCGGTGTCCGGAGGCAACCGGTCATCCCCGGAGAGCATCGCTGGGGGTGAAGGGCCGTGTGGGGCTGGTGTCAGCCTTACATAAGGGATGCTCCCGGTGCTTGGGCATTGCGTCTTTAGGCAGATGTGTCCTGCGGTCGCCCCTTCCAGGAGAAATTGAACAGGTGGCTACATTGGGTAGGAACCGGGTGATCTGTAAGGTCCATTCCAACCCTTTGACGTTCTGTGATTCTGTGGCTCCTAAAGTGCTTCTAAATTTTTCAGTGATTGCAGGCTGTGTAAGTGACAATTACACGGAGCAGCTCCGCTGTGTATTAATATAAGACTGAAGGGAAGGCAGTGCGAACAAAAATTGAGATGGAGTTGTGTAAAAGGGAATTTTGAAACAATGGTAATTATCCTATCCTACCTAGGAGGTTACTCAGTAAAGGTGTCTAAAATAAAATACCACCTGTGGAAATTATCTTGCTTTGCGTAATATGGGATCCCTACCCATGGCAGGGGGTTGGAACAAAATTATCTTTAAGGTCCCTTCCAAGTCAAACCGTTCTATGAGTTTTCATCATTCTTTGTGATTCTAATATGTAGCTTTCATTTAAAGGACCATGCTGACCCTGCTTAGATGCTAAAGAAACTCTAAATAGCTGGGTGTTTCACCAAACATGTGGCAGGCTGCACAGATGTTACTTACAGCTTTCGAAAATTGGGATCTCTGTTATGCTAAAAAAGTAC
The DNA here is from genome assembly GCA_013399915.1 of Illadopsis cleaveri. Taxonomy (NCBI): domain Eukaryota; kingdom Metazoa; phylum Chordata; class Aves; order Passeriformes; family Timaliidae; genus Illadopsis; species Illadopsis cleaveri. The sequence goes on from VXBB01004268.1 coordinate 172,670, forward strand.
ATATATTACCAGGTTGGCTATCTGAGTACAGTAGACGTTTTGAGCTTCTGTGAAAGGCTGGACAGACTTTAAACATAAACATCAAATAGTTGTTGTCTGTGTTTTTCCAAAGAACTGTTTTTCATACTGCACTTTCTTGTGTTGTATTTTCATCCTTGAGTTGTGTCTTCTCAGCGCAGTTTGTTTGTCTCTCAGATAAAATTGCAATCTGTGCCGAGTTAGCATGACTAATCCTTGTCCATCAATTTCGCTAATCCAGCAATACTTTGATTTGCAAGTGATCTTACAAAATAATTGATGTTAAGCTAGCAGACAGTACTGCTAGTGAGTGAAATGTGTGCTTTCACAGGGGGGAAAACCCCTCAGGTTTAGGTTTGTGATGGTTACAGCCGTCTGCATGGGATAAAAGCTCTTCCTTGACCCACAGTAATTAAAACACAAATTAGTAATCTGTAGTTTTGGGGATTACTGTTTGATAACTTTAACTTTTAAAAGCATCAGTGCCTTGCTTTCATGCAGCCACTGCTGTGTTTTATTTTGTCTTGGTGCTCCTTAACTTCGTGGAGGCTTTACCAGTGCCCAGCAGTTTGTCTGCCTGCTGCTCCAACAGCATTTTGTCCTTCACCTGCCTCTGCATTTTCAGGCAGTTTCCATGTGATCCCTATTGTGTGTGACCCGCAGATTGACGAAAGGTAATGTGATATTGAAGTCCCCTGGCCTGCTTGAAACTCTCAATTGTTAGCGATGCTTTCCCATTTCCATGTGTTTGCAGCTTTGTTTTTCCAGCCCCGTCTGTGGATCATCGTCTTGACAGTGGACTCAAGGTCTGTGAAATGAAATACCTTAGTAAGTTGAAAGTCACCCCAAGCAAGAAACAGTACTCTCACAGGAAGTGTTTCTTGGATCAATAGCTCTTTCTTGTATTAAGACAAAACTGCATTTCCTCAAGTTTGCAATTTTATTCCATTTGACCGTTTATTATTGAGGCCACTGCCCGGAAATGAGTAAATGGATTTCTGCGTGATGAGTCACTGCTGTGTTAAAAGAAACAACAAAGTCATAACTTGTGTTCATTGACATGTTTAATAATCTGTCAAAAGGTTGTGATCTGGCTGTGTGTCTCTGCTTGGTTTTGGAGGCCTCGGTTTTAAAAATTGTGTCTCACAGAGGCTGCTCTGAATTAATCTTTGAACATTCATGGGTTGAAATAGATAATACTGTTAAAACCTTGCAAATCATTACTGGAGAGGGTAGGTCTGAATCTAAAGAGCTGATGCTAAGCTTTAAAGTACTCTCCTCTCTCAACTATAAAGGCATGTTCAGAAATTTACTACTGTTGAGAGCTGTATTTCTGACCTCTTTGAATCATGGAGATAACAGCTTGAATTAAAAAAAAAAAGGCAAATAATCTTGGTAAATATTTGCCATAAGCAAAGTCTGAGGTTGGCCCTCATTTGAATGATGTCAGCCTGTGTTTACAAGATGTTTCTGGTTTTTTTTTTAATTCTCTAAAGTGAAAGCACTAATGAGTCACCTGCAGGAAATCCATGAATCACTTCGGCATCATAGATTTTTTTTTTTTTAAGAATTTGGCTGATGAGAGTCTACTTTTTTCAATGTAGTGAAAAAACATGTGCTGTTCAACCATGCCTTAAATGCCTTACATGAGGTCTTGGTCAGGATTTCACTCTTGGATTACTCTGTTTATACTCTGTGTGGCTGCTCCTGGCTGGTAGTTCTACACAGATTACAAATATTTTTTTATTGATGATGTTTGTATAAATTATGTGTTTATATTTGCATATGTATACATATATATATATGTGTGTGTAAAGAATAAAAAGTTGAAGACACTGAATTCTCCTCACTGCTTTTTAGCAGTAGAAGAAGGAATGAGACTGTTATGGTGTGAAAGCTTCTATTAGCATTGTGCTGGCCTTGATCATGCCCCAGGCACTAATGTCACATAAGATTAGGAACAGTCGCTACTAAAACACTTTCTTGTAATTATGCTGATTCCCACTGCTCTGGAGAAAAAAATCCTACCAAATATTTTGAGGAGTACACAAATTGGAATTAATCTAACACAGCTTTTGGGGATGTCATGCTTAAAGGCTGTGCTGCCTCTGCCTGGAAGGGTATAAGATGGGTTAAGCTGTGTTTTACCTCTGGAACTGTAAACTAGAAGCAGATGAGCATTTGTTTGTTTCAAACAAACACTTTAGGAATTTATTATTACATGTTCATCTGTTGAAAATGGTTGTGAGTCAGCAACTGAAGCAATGCCCTTTAAATACTTTTAATGAGGGACGTGTTACCAAACAGTATTTTCAGAGAAGCAGGGGACATATTTCAGGTTAGGTGTCTGTCTGATAGTGTGAAATCATGTCTGAATCACAAATCATAGGGCCATCTAATATTCCAGCTGTGTGCTTGCCTTACTCCTCAAAGGCATTGCAGGAGTCACGTAGAAATGACTTGTCAGAATTCCTGAGCTCTTCTTCATGGCTGTAGACTGGAGGAGGAGAAGCAGTTCCTTTGTGGGAAGTCTGGAAGTGCTCAGGTGAAGGCCTTGAGCTAATGAATGGTGTAAGGAGTGATGCTACTGCAACCAAAACGTGTATACTAAGTTTAAGTCTACAGAGCAGTCCTAGACATGGCTCTGAGAGGTGACAGCCTGAGTGTGAAGTCATGCTACTGAACTGTTTCATACAAAATTGCCATCCTGAATTTCGGTAGTATGTCTTGGAAACTGCCTATCTATTCTGGGAAATGAATTCCACAGGAGGCTGGAGCTTTAGAAAAATTATCTCTGTACTTCAAGTTACTTCATAAGGAACCTCAAGCTGTTTTCTGACACCTTTTTAGCTGCAGTGGGTACTGCACTGCCTCTCACCCTTGCTTGCTCATTCTGTTCCTTCTTTTCCCTACTCTTTTCTTGGTTGTCAGCACCATGTACTTGTGGTGTATGTGACAAACCAGATGTCAGAACTGATCTGCATTAGCTGCAACCCAGCGAGAATGTAGGCTGAAAAAATCTTCAGCAGTTGGGTCCCTGTTGCTGCTTTTTCTTTCCTGTGAAAGAGAACAGAGGGGACCAGGGGAATGGGCTGGGCTGATTAAATATTGCATATATTCTATATACTTCATCTGATTAAATATTGCATACCTTAGTCACTGTTGTAGCTTCTGACTCTGAGCCAAGGTCTTCCTATATATTTATCAGAGGGAAATTATTTTCTACTTTTTGTAAGATCTACTTTGTAATTCCATCTGTGGTTCTTTTTATAGAGCATAGTAACCCTAAAAAACTGAGACTTAAGTGGGTTGATAGTGTGTTAAAGGTGTTTACATTCCTGTTGAACCATCCAGGTGATGAGTTGAGTATGACAAGGGTGTTCCTCTCCCTTTCTTTCTCCTTTTCCTTCTATGAAGAGTTCTGAAAATGCCAAACTTTTCTCAACTCAAATGTGTAGATGCCTTGGAATTCCTGCCCATGCTGAAATGACCTGGGGTTTTAAGTACATGAAAAACTCCTAATGCTTCATTGTCTTGATATTCTGGTGTTGCTGGTTCTTTTTTTTTTCTTTTTTTTTTTTTGTCTTCCCCCAGAATGAAAATTAATCTAATTTAAGTGGATTTCTGTGGCTTGTATTTTGCTGGCAGAGGTGACTCATCTTTGATCTCATGAGTTAGTATTAACTAAATATTGAATAGGAAATTGCACACTAACTGCAGCTAAAATATTTAGAACCGAGGACACTGATTTCAATTAAGAAATATCTGCATGTGTACTAAGGGCTTGTGGTTTTTTCATCTGAGAACACTGTTCTTCTTGTTGGGTTGTTTCACAGTTTAATGGTGTGGGTGTTATTTTAGATGTATGTGTAAGGAAACATTAAAACTTTTGTGATTTTAAGTTTTAAGCTCTGAACTGCAGGACAAGGCAGCCACTTGTTTGATATGCTGCTTGTGTTCTTTCAAAACAACTCTTGTAGATTGGAATGGGATAGAAAATAAAGTAATGGGAGTGGAATATCAAGAAGAGGTTGTATATCTGGAAGAAGGATTTGGAAATAGTGCAGAAACTGTTTTTTATTAAAGCTTGGCTTTAGTAAACAGGAATATTAATACTTAATCCTCAGTGGTATTTTCTTGCTCCAAACATCTTCCCCAATAAAACTGGGAGAGGATTGTTTTCCTGAAAAGCTGAACACAAATGAATGAAATAGCACTTGAACACTGAGGTTTTCCTTTTAAGGCAGAAATCTTACTTGAATAGAGCCCTGGAGCAGTGTTTGCTGAGTCTCTGGAAAACTGAAAACAAGGCCCGTGAACATGCTTTGAACTGGAAAACAGAATTCTGAGCCAAATTTAAAAGTAAATGACCTTGGCCAAGAGGTAGCTGCAAGATGTAAATGGCAAATATGCTGGTTTGTCATTAATTGTTATCTTTCAGGTTTTTTTCCTTGTCTGTTTCTCAGTTAAGGAAAAACAGCAACTTTTGCACATAGGAGTGATGGTTAAGTTTTTCCCTATATATGCATGCCTTGCAGTAACATTTAAATAATGTGTTGCTGCTTGTTTTCTGAGTAGTCAAATTGTCCCCAGTAGTGAAAGAAAAAAAAAAAAAAAAGGAGGAGGAATATGGGAGGTGGGAGTGGCTTGAAATCCTGTCTCTTCCTGAAACACATGCCAAATTTTTGGCATTTAAGGGAGTTTAACCCCTTTATTTAATGTTAGAAATGGTTATTTCCAATCCATAACTCTTCTTGTGCTTTGAGGCTGATTAGTTGGACAATCAGAGAGGAAAGTTAATTATGGCATCAGAAGAACAGGTGACAGTGAGGGAAGACTTTACCTTGCTTAGACTTGGCTCACACTGTAATTCTCTCATGGCTCTTAAGAAGCATTAGCATAAGTCAGCTCAGTGATTAGTAAAACAAACTAATTTCCATAATTGTGAAATCCTTCTGTTGAGTAAATGTTTATATTTTAAATTTCTGAGCATAGAATAGCTTTCTTGTGTTCTTCTTTCAGTATAGCTGTAGCTGAGCAAACTTTTAATAGACGATCTTTAGATTGAGTGAACATAGTGTTTAAGCTGTCAGTTTTGTAAGTAGGTTTGAATAAAATCTTTCCCCTGCCTGATTGATAGTTTCCTTCTTACAGAGTAAATAGGATTAAAAAAAATGCAGACAACCTACTGCTTTCTTAGCTTTAAGGGTATAACATCAAACAACTTGAGCTCTGTTGAAATATCAGCTAAAAATGGGAATGAATGTGTGTTGGTGTGGAATAATATTAATTAGTGCAGAGTTGTTGCTTTTGGAAGGATAAAAGATATTTTTTCCTTTTCTGTTTTACTTCTGAGAAAATGTGTTTGCTAACGGAGTTCAGCAATATGAAGAATAAAGGGAAGCTCTAAAGTTAAAAAAAAAAAAAAAAACAACAAAAAAACCCCAAACCAACCAACCAAAAAACCAACCCTCTGAGCTCCAGTGGCTTGGCACTTATTTGCATTTTAAGAGTCCCTGCTGGGTGGTTTTCTGAATGGTATTTACAGGTTTGTGGAAGGGATGTGAAGAGCTGACTCTTGTTTCAGATGGTTGAAATGCACATTTGTGGCATATATTTAGCCACCTGCACCATTGGTGTGTAAAGTGGGGTGCACACACCTTGTGGGTGCTCAAGGTAGTCCATTAAACGTGTTGAAGAAAATATTTTGTACCATTAATCAAGAGAAATGCTGTTTTAAAATAGTGTCTCTTCATCCATTAAAAACCTCTTATCTTTTGTATGTTTTATAATGCATGCGATATAAATTATTTACATGTTCTAGTGGACTAATAAATAAATATATATATTTGGGCTATGTGCTAATTTTGTTTTTCTTGGTGTGGCATTTGACAGGAAAGTTTGGAGGCCAGTGATGCACAGGGTCAGACTCTGTTTGGAGCAAACACTGCTGACAGCAGTTTGTTTCCACTTCTAGGACAGGGCTTCCTTGTGCAGTTCCATGTAACATTGGACACTCTCCAGACAACTGAACATTTTCCGTATGTTTTCCAGTTTCCCAAGCAATGCCTGGTGACTCAAGGGATTTTCTGACTGCACCAGAATACAAAGAAGTATTTCTTTATCAAGATGAGTAGCAGGGATTCATTTTTGTTAGGTGCTTTCTCTGGGACTTGCATCCTGCTTTGGCAGCAGCAATACAAATGTCATGTACAAATGCTCCCGTCCCCAGTGCTTTAAATCTGTCACTGAATTGTGTTTGACCTGTTTGTGTTCATCTCTTTTAATGCTGAGATATTGAAGGGAAGTGTATATAATAAAGCAGATGATCAGCTGAAGAGGTAACTTGTTTAAAGTTTGGAGGAGAACATTCAAGTAAATAAAGTTAACACTTCACAAGAATTAAGAGCTTGTAATACTGAATGTCTTAATGCTCCATCTTTCTGCAAGTAGCTTAAATACAGTTTTCAAAACCTGTGTTGAAAGGAAAACTCAAGTAGCCTAAGTTTTATTTGCATAAATAGTACTTTATTTCCTCCAAGAGAAAGAAGTTCAACTTTACATTTTTAAGTCTTCCCAGTTAATTTGTAATCTCTTAATCCTGGCTAAAATTCGAGAACCCTATTCAAAGATGAACTGAAGCTTGGAAGCAGACTTTCTTTTGAAAAGCCACAGGAGGTCATAGAGGTCAAATAATGTAATAATAAAGTCTTGCAGTTGTTTTTGATCTAAAGCAGACATAATTTAAAAAAAAATAAACAACCCTGGAATCTATTTTAAAATAGTATTGAAGCTTCTTCCTGAAAATTAACACTTCTGGTGTTAAAATTTACATTAGCAGAGCTGCGTGATTTATTTTGGCTATACATATGAGTCATTCTGCTTTTATTTTTTCTATATAAGTATCTATGGCTTGTGTTGAATGGTGAAAATGATGGAGAATTAGTGCTGTGCCAGACTCGAGGAAGACTTTTTGAGAACTGACACATGAATGTCCATGCTTATACACTTAGGTGTAACCTGAAGGAAATTCAGTGATGATGTGCATGTTTTATATTACACTGTCAGGAAACACTTTCTGGCTGAGGTTCATTCCCAAATGCCAGCAAGGAGGGAGATAAGAGGTGTGTGTGTGCCCTCTGAACTACAACAAGATTGGAAGAGAAATAATTACAGCTACTCAGTGGACTGAACCAGGCAGTGGCTCAGTAGTATGGGCTGGATTCAAATAATAACAAATTAAATCTTTTTTTATTTCCTGCCTTCTCCAGAGGAAGCTGCCAGCTCCAGACTCTCCAGACTTGCCTCCAGCCATTCTGTGTTGAGCAAGTGGTTTATCCCAAAGCAGTGGTTTGTTTTCTTATCAGAGCTTGTGCATGACCTTGGAACAACTCAGGTGGTAGACAGCAGAAAGAGCCAGAAAGCAGTTTTGGGTTTTGATGCTTTTCCAAGTTGCTTTTGTATCACTTTTATCAGGGTTATGTTTGTGTAAACACAAAGAATTAAAGAGACTTTATCTGGTGTTGCACAGCTCTGCATCGCTGCTGGTGAGCTCTGAGGGTGGTGGTGGAAGTCAGTCACATCAAAGGTGGTGTTGTTCTGAATTTGTGACAGAAGTTTTGTTGTGCTGCAACTGAATGCTGATACAATCACTGTGGATGGTAAGTGCAGTGCAGTGGTCGTTAATCTCTGACAGGAGTCAGCAAAAAACCCCAACATTTGTTTCAGTAGTTTGAATTTATTTAGTAGGATAAGGGAAGGAATGAGCAATTTTGTACGTCAGGATGGAAACTTGGTGAGCAAGTGTATGCATCAGAGTGTTAAGGCCTGTCAAACACTGGCAGTTCTCTCAAATTTAAACACATTGAGGACAGCAGAGAATTCCTCAAGTCAGGGAAGATCTTCCATGGGACTCATCTCACTGCTCACAGTGATTCTTTCTGGACACAGCTTCTGACTTTCTGCAGTGACTGAGCAGATACTGCTCTTTTATCATCAGCACAATACTGTAAGAAGTTTGTTTCAACGTCATTGTGTTGCAGTTTAAAGTTGATAAATCTTTATTCCTGGCTCTGTGAGGTTCAAAAGAGGACTAGTATGACATTTATAGGAAGTTAAGCTTGTGTGGGGAAACAAGAGTAACTATTGATAAATTGTATTTCACATTATATCTCAAAACATTGTTTTGTGTGTAAGGAAAGTTCAGAGTTTGTTTTGATAGAGCCTTGTGGTGATTCATTCTCACTGATAGGCGTTTCTTTAAAAAAGAAAAAAGAATCAAGTTTGTCATGAGTTCTTTCAGCTTTCAGGAGTCAGAAATGTGGCCAGGTCTCATGTATACTACCTAAAAACTTTTAACTGAGGATTTTCAGTTTTGTTTTGTATGGTTATTTTCTTTTTATGACTTCAAAAGGATGTGGATACCTTCTGTAGCACGTATCACTGTCTACCATCTTAGGCTGCCTCTTAAGTTCTATAAAATATAATATAGTTAAATACTTATATCCTGCAGGCTTGCAGTTAACATTCTTGGATCTCTGAATCTTTGCTTATGTAATGATTTTAAATATAGAGTGGTTATAATTTTCAAAGATACAAGATAGTGACTGGAGATTGCTGCTGCCAGTTTTACCAAATGGCAGCAAGGGAACAGTCTTGATCAAATTTTAGTGTTAGACAAAAGTTGGAGACAGCTTCTTCCTATACAGAGTGAATAGGAGTGCATGAAAGCCCATCTTTAGGGATGGGTGGGGAGATTATATTTAAACCTTTATTTGTTTGGTTCATCCATCTCTTATTTCCAGGGTATGCTCACCAGGAGCAAGAGGTTCATATTGGTATTTACTGTAGTGACATTCATTCAGCATAATTGGGTGTTGGCTCTGAGTGAGATATGGCTGTCACACAGGAAACTGAATTCTAACCAACTTCTAATCAGGTTCAAACCAGATATGTTTTATTTACTTTAAAAAACTGACTTGCTTCTGTGCTGTCACACATACTTTCCTATAGAAAGTTCTTTAGAAATAGTGTAAGAAAAATAAATTTTGTGGTGCTGTCACCAAAAGGAAATCAGTGTGATTCCACAATTGGTGCTTTTTCACAGCCCACAAGCATTTCTCCTATAAGGCTTCATTGCATCTTGGACACTGAAAAAAACATGGTAATCCCCTGATATATTGCTAAATATGTTTTTTTTTTTTTTTTTTTTTTTTTTCCCCCCCCCCTATGCCCAGCCTTCCCCATGGAAAATTTTCTTCAAACAGTCAGCCTTTACCATTAGTAGCTTGATAATCACACTTACCTCAGAGCCAGTGCTGCCCAGCTGGTGGATCCATATTTGCTACCTTTAAACTCTGGAAGTGGAATATGCATTCGATTCCAAATACATTCTCTTCTTTTCCAAAGCTTGTCTGTACCTAAAGTTTAGAGCCATTACTCATTGTGTGTCTGCTGCTGGGATAGTAGGATTCCTGTAGAAGGCTTGGATTGTCTGGTACTGTCTCTGTCAGAGGAACAGAGTAATAGAACATCTCTGTAAGATCCACTTGTCTGTACAGTCCCCAACACCAGTTTTTTGTGTCCTTTTACAGGAAGGTCTAAAATCTTGTTTTCTTATCCATCTAATTAAAACAAAATCTTGTTTCTTCATTCTTTAATCTCTTGTAAACTCCTAGAGGAAAGCTCTGGATAGCAAGTGAGGTTTTCTTGCTAATATCTTGTCACAGCAGGAAAGCAGAGTTTTAGAGAGACATCTAGAATGTCTGCTAGATTACTGGGCTTATGGTAGCCATGGTAAACTTGGTTCTTTAAATTCCTCCTGTGCCTGGCTTTGTTTGCTGCTTGATATCTCTGACTGGCTTTTAGCTATCGTGGTGGAAATATGAATTTAAAGCTAATTACAAAGATAGCAAGAAGTGCTATCTGATGAAGTGTGAGACAATGCAACTCTAGAAGACTCCCAGGGTGAAGACAAAACTGGGATTGTGTGGGTGAACTGGGAAAGAAGATGGAAGGTTTGGGAGTGAGGAAGGCTGCCTGCACTCTTTGCTGGTAGTGCAGATTTCCCTCTCAGCACAGAGATACTCTTGTGTGCTATTTGAAATGAAACTGAGCTCAGGCTCTTCTAGAATGTGTTTTGTACGAGCACAAATCTGTCAGGAGGATACAAGATGTGTTCAGTAACTTCAGCAGGGGTTGAGGGCACATCAAACCCTTCAGTCTCTCTTAGCCACCATCGCTGATTTCCTGATGCTCAGCTGTGTCAGTCTCCTTAGGAATTTCATTTTATTCTGGCATGATTCACACAAGGTTCTGTGCAGCTCAATCACTGTCTGGAGAAAGGAGGAAACAGGAATTGGGTCCAGTGTGGTTACACACATTAATTGCAGCCCTGCATGCTGCTGCAAACATTGCTTTAAATTCTGCTGCTGTGGGCTTTTAGTTGTTGCTTGTCTGTGTCCAGGCACTTGTGATCCATCCCATTTAATGAGTTCATTCGAGATCTACCCTGACTGCAACTGTTTCTATTGCAGCTCATGGAAATGCTTGTATTTGATGAGGAAATTAGCTGAAGCTAGTATATTAAATGTTACGCTGGAAGCTGGGAAAGCAGTGTGTGTTCTAGGAATATCAAGGCCTCAAATACAAATACAAATGTTTCAGTGTTTTAGAACAAGTGTGTAAAAAATAAAATCATACTATCAGTTGTCACCTGCAGACCTCAGGTTTATAAGAAGAAAGGAAAGTATTGTAGATAAACTGTTTATGTAGATGATTTGTACTCTTTTGTGAGTTTCTTCTTTCAAATATTCATCTACTTACACCAATAGATAAGATATTCAATTTGTCTGGATGTTAAAACTAGAGAAACTCTTTCACCTTGGAACAAGTGTGTTTTGGTAAATAATAACAAGCTTGTCCTTCATGATATAGAAAAAAATCTCCTTTTTGAGATTTTTCTCTCCTACACAGATATTTGCTTTTAAGTATTTGTTTTCACTTTAAAGATTTGAAATAGGAATTTCATTCTTTCCCCTACTCTCGAATCCTACTCTCAAATCCTTGAACAGGTACTGCACTGCAGTTAGAAAGTAATTTTCTTCCTGCTTTCTCTTCTACTTCCTATGTGGTTCACTGGAATTTGTTAAGAGTAGGAGAACTTGAAACCAACCTAAACCTTAACTGTGTGTGCTTTGATATTCCATGTACTTGTGGAGAGTGTTTTAACAAAAGAGGAAGTGTCTGTGTGTGCATGTTTATAGAAAGAGGATGTGAAAGTAATAGTAATTGGATACAAATGGGAGGGAGCTGGGGGTGAAAGGCAACATCTGCTGGGTTTTGAAGCTGTGCTGTTAACTCAGTGACCTCTATTCAGTTTCACTACAGCCATGTAAAATTTTGCTTACCTTAGAAATTCCAGTGGATATGAGAAGAATTAAGCCCCCTTTAAATTCAATTACTGTCTCCTAAAGCTACTTTTTCCCCCTCAACATCTGGAAAATATCTGTGGTAGGGCTTTATGTTGGTAACTTAGTCTTTTTCTCATAGCTACTTGGTAGCAAGCAAAAATGGACATGTGCATCATCTTATTATTGCTGGAATTATTGTACATTTTCTACCTTCTAAGGTGGGGAAAGTGGAGAGGGTGACTATCACTGGATTAATTGTCCTGTTTGGTTTACTGTTTAAAAACAGGGGCTTTGTTCTTTTTTGCAGCCACTGATCTTCTTTTGGCTTGGAACCCCATTTGTCTGGGCCTGGTAGAGGGAGTCATTGGTAAAGTCCAGCTTCATACAGGTATGTGCTTTGTTCTCTTCTGGTGAGTTTTTTGTGTGTTTACTGCTGCAGTTCTGTGGTATTACAAATAATACTGCATATCTCCAATGGAATCATGTGGTATTCTTTGCTGTGGAGGAGCACTCCCCAAATGGACTTATCAAGGTGATTATGTTATAGCTGCACATGCAAATTCACTCTGCTCTCCAGTGATGTGTGTATTCTGATTTGGCACTGTCTTGTAAAAATAGACAACTGCATTCACAAATAGTAGAAATTGTATTTGAAATTTTATTTGAATCTCTTGTGTGAGATTTTTAAAATTCAGCTTTCACAGAAGTATAAGGCCTGAATTCTCAATGCTATATGAAAAGCTGAAGAATAATTGCTGCCTTGGTAGAGGAATATTTGAAAGCAAGAGGAACACTTAAACTTGTTTGCAGTTAAATGACAGCTATAAAATTCAAGCAGGTGTAGAATTCATTGTTATTTTAATGATAAACTTGTCTCTAACTGATAGTTGTAATGTTTTCCTGTAAAATATACTCAGTACTCGTTTTGCTTTATCAGGTGCAAATCCCTGTAGCCATAATAAGCATTTATTTTGATATATACCAGCTTTGTCCAGGAAGATAACCTCTGCCAGTAGAGCTCTGGCTGTCTGTTTACTGGCAGGTAGGGAAGGTAGCCATAAACCCTTGCTGTGTGCTATTCTTTTTGAAACACCCTGCATTTAAAGTAGTGCCTGGCAATATGATCAATACAGGTAAAGTTTCAAGTGTGTTCCAGGAGGGCAGGATGGATTAAGTGCTGAAATGGATCAGATGTTTGTGGTCCCTTGAATAGAAACAGATTGCTCAGCGTGGCAATAATGGGATGGAGAACAGGGGCTGGGACACTCTGGCATGAGTGTTGGGCAGATAAGTCCTAGGAATTACTGTGACTCCATAGGTACTGTGACCCTTGGTCGTGTTTCTGGGAGTAATAGTTCAGAGCTCAACTCTCCATGAAGTTCATCATCATGTCCTCCTTCTAGTTCATCACTTCACCTTCTCTGACTTCAGCTGTTACTTGTCTGTGCTCCTTCTCCAGATTTATTCAGCCATCCTTTTTCAGATCTGGCGATATGAAGTGGTTCAGACTCTGCCATCTCACTTTCTCTTCTCTTCATCCAGGTTGTCTGTGCTGGTCAGCATGTGCTGTCCATGATGAATGGTGGCTAAACTCCAGTAATGACATTTTTCTTCTGTGGGAAAATGCTCAGTGGATGGTTTTGACGCATGTTTTTTGTGTTTGTGTGGGGTGTGGCATTTTGTTTTAAAACCAGGCCCTTGGATACACAAAAGCCTTCCCCCATCTCTCTGGGGAGTCTGGAGTCTTGTAAAAGCCTTTGAAAGGGGAGACCTCAGATGCTTTCTGGAAGGTTTTTTAGTGTGCTGTGGCAACTGAAGATCTTTGCATGTGTGTTTATTGTGAGCTGCTTCCTCTGCTTATGAAATCCGAGTTGAAACTTTCCCCAGAGTGTGACACTTCAACAGGTGTCAGCTTGCTGTTGTCAGGTAAATTAAGATTATCAGGTAATAAGCCTGATATCTCTTCTTTCCATGTGTCCTATAGAGCTCCTGAATCAATTAAGCTCATCCAGGCATTCCACTCAGTTACTGCTTAGGTCAGTGGAAGCGTTTCCTTTTATCTCTGCCTTGTGTAGATGACGCCATCACAAACTCTTCATCCTTTCTTTTTGTTTTAGATATTCTGGTATTTATTGATCCACCCATCCTCTAAATGGTGTTTTGTTTTCTGCTATTAAATGTCTGAAGAAAGAAAGCCTCCAGCTGTTTATCCTTACTTTTCTCTTGAGAGCTCCTTGAATTTGCTGCCATTTCCTGATGAGTGTCATCCATCAGGCTGCAGTCACAACGAGAGGGCTGACTGAGGTGTCTTATGTAGGTCTCCTCAAACCTGCTATTTTCAGTGAACTCCTACTTGATCATATTCAAGTGTAGCTTAATGTTATCCTCAGGCTGAATCATCCAGCAGTCTGTAACAGTAACCTGTCTTCATTACTTATTCTTGTATCAATCTTTGTCACCTGGAAACTTTATCAGCAGAAGTTGTATAAATATTTAACATTGCTGGACCGTTCTGTCCAGGCTCAGTAGGAGAACTGTGCTGCAGGAGATGGGTGAAATGCCTGACCTGCAGCAGGAGGACTTGCTGCTCTGATTTCTTCTCCTCTGCCCCCAGGGTGTGAGGATCAGAAAAATTAATTTGAAGATTATTTGGTGAATTTGTCCTGCTCAGAGCCTTGTTACCAGCTATTGTTGAAAAGAGGTTTTAAAAATCCTTAGCACACACAAGTGCTGGGAACTTTAAATGCCTTTTTAAGTATTAGAGTTGCTACCTGTGAGCTCCAGAGCTGTCACAAAGCCTGCATGCACTTGAATGTCTTGGACATAGATCCTCATATGTTCTTGAAAGGAACTTGCAGGAATGCTGGAATTGTCTAAGATGACCTTGAAATGTCCCTGTAATCAGTCATGGGCTGTCTGTAATTTAGCATTGGGATACCCTTGCCAGTGAGCTGTAACTAGGGATGGGTTTTAATTTACTCTTAATCTTGCTGGTTTTATTGCTTGCCTCATACAGGAGAATTTGTAGGAAGCTGTGACAGGGAAGCTGTCTCATAGAAATCAGCTAGCCAATGTTACATGGTTTATTTTTTAATTCTTCAAGGAATTTTTGACATGAGGGGGCCAGTGTACCTCTGAACATAAAAGTACACTCATTTTGACAGTCAAATCTATTTAAAGCAATATTTTGTTCTTCCCCAAAGTGAATTTTCTTAAACATTCAGATACTTTATTTTTTTGTGTGTGGGGGGAACTCAAACCCAAACAGTAAAACATTGGTTGAATATCAGAATGTCAGAATGTAATTGCTTACCATTTTCTGGCCCATCCCAAAACAACTTGTAAGAAAATGCAGAGTAACAATGGGAATAAAAGGAAAAGGGTTTTAGGATGTACTGTGGAGATGTTACTGTGACAGATCATTGCACATTTTCTTGGTAAGATGCACAATTAAAATTGTCTTTGCATAATCTTCCCATATAGAGGCAAGCACATCTCTTGCGTAAAATATCTCTTTTATAGAATTGAATTTTGTTGTTCAGTATATCTGACTATAACCAAAACTGGATTTCTTAACCAGTTCCAGCAACTGCCATTTAACACAATCATTTCTGCCACAGGTTCTTCTGTTCCTTGGTCAAAGCACACCCCTGTACTTGAATTCATTTGGAGTGTTCTTCCAGTGCTGATTAATTAAGACCCAGGTTAAATGCTGCTGGCAAGAATTCACAGACTCTGTAAACAGGAGGGAAATGGGAGTTCGTCCTTCCTTATCCCCAGCCTTTTTTTGTTAGCATGCCTCTGAATCTTGATAGAAACCACAGGCTGTTCAGCATCTGAAATCTCTTCATTGAGATGTAACTGATTTCAAACAGTCAACAACCCAAAGCATTCTTTTTGCATGCAGCCAATTGTTCAAGTAACAAAAAGTCTGAAATTGGTAGTGTAGGATTTCTTGACTAAAATCAAAATACTTGCAAAAAGCAGCATTTGCAGTAAACTTATGTACAGTTTATGAAATGTTACCTCAAAAGCATTTGGGGGAAAGTAAATGCTAGATTGTTGGGGAAGTGTTAGAGAAAAACAGCACTTTTGTGCTGGCAGTGTTGAAACAACAGAGGAGTAAATTTCCATTTTAGGGAGGAATGAGAGGTAATAGCTTCCTTTGGATGCAATACTTCAAACTAGTTGTTGCCATCTGCTCTGCCATAGTTCATAAAACTCTGAAAATGAACATTATATCCTGACAGATGACTTGGAACGTGCACTTTTCTGGAGTGGCACACAGATGTCCTGCTCTGCAGTGCACACCACACCTCACACTCTGAGCAGGCAATAACTAATCTGTGGAACTGCTTTTTTCCCTCTGACTGCAGAGGCACATTCTCTGTATTTAGGGATTCAATTATTTAGATATTCCTGCCTATTATAATGTACTGCTTTTATGGCTATTGTTGAAGCTTTTACTTCAGGGCACACTTTATCTGCATAATTGCTTCCTGACTGTTTGCTTTTGATCTGCTGGGGAATTCCTGTTTTCTTTCAATGTTCTGTGGCTCTGGCTGTAATACAAAGAGTTTTGCAATCTACAGCAAGATGACATTTCAGTGCATTTTTAAACATGACAAAAGGATACTCAACTTACTTGTCTGTATTAAGCTCTTAAATTCTTGATTACAGCTACCGGGGTTTGTTAATATAGGTAAGGGGAAGACTCGGCAGAGATTTTTCCTTTTCCAGTTTTTAACTATGGCATATTTGCTCAGACATGCCTTTACCTTATACTAATCCCCAATAGAACCCCCCTGGTTAATTCACTGGAGCTCTAGATGGTTGCCTTTCTTAGAAGAGTGTCTGGTTTTTTTGCCATATACTGGTGATCTCCTAGGAGTAAATTGTGTGGCCAACCTTCTGCAGATGGGAATAGATGGGATTATAGGAGTGTCCAGCAGGAATATCTGCCTGGGTGCCCTGTTGTAAAATCTTGGATTGCCCTGGCTTTTCAGAGACTGCTGGGTTTACCTGCTAGAAACCAGCATAGAAAGGGCAGACCTTTTCAGATGAACTGATAGGCATCTTTATGTGTTGCTGGTGGGTTTGGCAGCATTTCAATTTCTCCTTTGCAAAAGGATTTTTTTTAACCCATTCATTGGTCTTCTCACTGTTGCATAGAATCTGTTGTTTTCCTTTTCCCCATGGCTGCTGCTTGGGATGCGGAGGGCAGAGGAATCTGTTCTCCAGGGCCTGTCCCCTACACCTGCACAAAAGCTGCTCCAGCACCTGCTGGTCAGTGAGCATCACTAAGTGGCTTTTGCTGTCACTCTCCTCTCCTGATTTGGTATCCTTGGAGCAGTTTTAGGAGATTTGTGCTTGTGTGACAGCTTGGAGTAACCTGCTCCAGCCTCAGGGCTGACCCTGCTGGATCAGGGTGACACCCTGAGATCTCTCCTGACCTCAGGTTCTCTGATCCTGCAGAGATCAGGATTCTGCTGCAGTGTTCAGGACTCCCTTTACAGGACCATGAATATGAAAGAAGTGGTGCATGGCTTCATTCCTCTTCCCCTCCTGCCTCTCTGGCTTTCACAGCAGATCTGTAGTTATGAGGATCTAAAATTTTTAAAGACTTCTTAATACCCAATATAAATATATCTCCTTTTTAAAGGCAGTAATGCAGGATCAAAGGGAGGAGTGGAGTGTCACAGCACACAGTTGTCTGTTGGCAATGACTATTCCTGTTCTTTAGATAAAAGAGATGCTGGGCTTTACTGTGTTTTTCTTAAGCATTCAGAGGATAAAATGCTTTTTGGAATTTACTGAGCAAGGAGAACAGAGTTTGTATTTGCCATAGAGCTGCTAACTAGGCTTTTCAAAGGCTGTATATGGTATTCAGAGGCATAATACATGACACATTCTGCCATCACAAGTGTGGGAGAATATTTAAGTCTATCACAGCAGGCTTTTTATGTCTTTATATCACCTTTTCAGCTGAACTCAGTTGGCTGCTTCTCAGCTAGGAGAAGTAGTGAGTGTGTATGTTTATCTCTAGGACTTTCTCTGCCTTTCCCATCTGCCTTAACAGAACTTTTGCCTTTGACTCCTAAAAGCCCAGCAAACAACTCCTGCTCTAGCCAAGGGATTGAAATCTGGGAATGTCCAGGCACCTCTCAGCAGTCAGTGGGAATGTTTGCTCTGTTTCCCTGTCTCATTAAAGTGTGGGTGCTATAGCTGCAAGTGCTGTAGGCTGGATGTGTGCATGGAATGCACCTGTCACCAATATCTTCATTAATTTTTATTTTATTAATTTTTATTTTATCAATTTCTCCATCACTTTTTGCTTTTAAGGAATGACGCCATGAGCCTTTAAACACATGTAAACTGCTTTATGATGCAGTCCATGTTTGCTCATCAGGTTCTTCACTCAGGAATCTTGTAATCAGGTGTTACCTGTGTCTGTCTTGTTTGCTGTTTGATACATGACAGGAGGTACAAAGGGAAATTCTGAACTTGCTGTCGGAGCTCCAGCTGTTCTCAAATAGTGGGAATGTGCATCATCCTAGAGATTGTTAATTGCTATAGGTGAAACAGGGGTAACTTTAATGTAAGTCTGTGAAATAATTAATCTCTTTATTATATTGGAGACTGAATAAATATTTTTAAGAGGTTTTTTTTTTTCCTTAGTTTTATTTAATTTTATTACAATGCATAATAACAAAACACAACAATAACGAAACATCATTCATTGGATTCTTCTAGTCAAATGGTTTCTGGCACATTAATCAAAATAAATTCCTGACAGGACAAATGAAAGCATCTGCTAATCTCTTTTTTTTCCCCAGATTTACCATGGTGGCTGCTTTTAATTCGTCAGAAAGCATTGATTGGCAAACTTCCAGGAGATCACGAGGTTTGCAAAATAACAAAGATTGCAGTGATTCCACTTTCTGAGACAGAACCTCAGGATCTGGAATTGGAGGTATGGCCATCCTCAAGCAACTCTGCCTGTCCCCCTCCTGTTTCAGTGAAATAAAACTCAAATGCCTCTCATCTCTTGCCCGGTATAAGCAAACATCTTGAATATTTTGTGCTTTTTTAAATATTGGGTTTTTTATAAGAAGTATTTTTTAAACAGAAATCACAGTTTCTGCTAGGGAGGGAAATTACAACAAAATAATACCTAAATTTCATAAATATCGTTGGGAACACCACACAAGAACAAGATTCAATGAACCAGCAGAAAGGGATGGATCCTCTTTTAATGGATCCTCTTGCATTCCTCTCATTTTGGAATCTTAATTCTGTAACTTGGCTTGAAGGGAAATTCTTACTTAAAATGTTGCAGGTTTGTGGCGTTTTTTTCCCCAGAAAAGAATGGATAAAGGAACAAAGATAAAAATGAGTAGTGCTAATTTAATTTGGATGAAAGTTGGGGTGGGTCTGGCTACTCAAGTCATGTCAAATTGAGGCAGAGATTCTCACAATCACAGGAGAAAATGCATTTCTTTCATAGAAGAGTGGGAATTAGGCTATAGATGGGAACCTGCCTGTTCCCCCTCTATTTCAGTGTCTCCCCTAGCTCTGTGGACATCAAAATCTTGCTTTTGTAGACTTTCAGTTTTCTTTCAGCTTTTTAAAGAGTATTTAAATGTTGGCTTCAATTCAATGTCATTATTTTAGCTTTGTAAAAAGCACCATTTTGGGATAAACAAGCCAGAGAAGATAACACAGTCCCCAGACGACACAAAATTCCTGCTGAAGACTCTTACTCAAATTAAATCTAATGTGTCTGCTCCAAATAAAAAGAAGGTAAAGTTTTCTACTGTTTCCTTTTTTGTTCCAAAATGTTGAGTTTATAATTCAAAGGTTTTGATGGATGATCAAATGGAATACAAAGACCTTAAAAAAAACTGCAGAATGTGGAACTACTGTCTTGATGCCCAGTTTAATTTTTTTGATTATTTAGCTGCAGCTTTTCTGTGATTTTTTTTCATTTTGTAATTACATAATTTTGGCAGAATTGCTAATAGAGTTCTTTTTCACCAGGATTCGCTTCTAGTGAGGTTCTAAACTTCCAGAAATTGCTTTGCATAAGTATCTCTTATAATATAGAATTGGATACAAAATTTGGTGCCTGGTTCCTCAGAGGACGCCATCCAATCTCATCTAACTCCTTTTAAAAAATAATGGCTTGGATTAGGAAGTCAAAACAATAGTTATAAAATGAGAATTATGTTTCTGTGGCTGCCTGTCTCTTGTGTTTATCTCTGCTGGGAATTTTAAGGTCCTGCTCATCAATGGGAAAATGTTTGTCCTCCAAGGTTAGAGATGGAAAATATGACTGGAGTCTTTCTCACGCACAGAGAAAGACATGAGAGCCTTTTTTTTTTCTCTCAGATTAGAGAAAGCAAAGAGAAAGAGAGACTGGAGAAGAGATTATTGGAGGAGCTGTTCAAGATGTTCATGGATTCAGACTCCTTTTACTACAGCCTGAGCTATGACCTGACAAATTCTGTGCAGAGGCAGAGCGCGTGTGAGAAAGCCAACCTCCCCCTGTGGAGAAAAGTGAGTGATTTGTGTCTGTTTCTTCCACAAGGGAAGGGAATCCATCTTCTTGGGATCAGCTGTCCAGTACTGGTCATGGTCCAAACCTGGCTGGTCACATTTTACAGCAGCTGAGCACCTTGTCCTGTAACCAGCTCAGGTGCAAGGAAACAAAAGTCTGCAGCAGCATGACCTGAAGTGTTTTATTAAAGGCACTGACTTGTCTGTACAGGTGTAGTGAATAAACTGATGGACACTGGTGTTCTTCCCACAGATATTGCCAAACCTAACTTGTAATACTGCAAAAACTGCCCTTTTGTCTTCTAAACAGGTGGATGATAGATTCTTTTGGAACAAGCACATGATTGAAGATCTCATCAGCATTGATGTGAGTCTTATTTCTGACGTGGGTTATGGGAACCATTCTTTAGTTCTTTTTAGTTGAAATGTTTGCTTAAGGCCTCGTGATTGTTTGATTACAAACCTGCTTGGCAGACAGGTCAGGATCAGGGCTGTGCCTTCTGTAGCTGAGCAGCTGGCACTGCCTTCTTCCCCCAGCCAGCCTCCCAGCCAGCCTGTGACCATTGCTAAGGAGTGAACTACAGCTGAATTAGAACATTTACTGCAATAAAGCAGTGTAGAATAACTTGGTGTGATGTGTTTGTGCTAATTTCTGAAGGTAAATTTGAGTTGTATTTTTATGTGAAATGGATTATCCCTGAGCAGAACTGAACTTGATAATAGGGAGGAGCCAGAAAAGAAATTACCTCTGAATTCCAAAGTTTCCCTGAGATAAGATTTTGGTCCTCCATAGTGGAGGACAGTGTTTTATCTCCTTGAGCACAGTAGCTGATCAGTGTAGAACAAGTTGTTCTGAACATCTGTTCAGAGTAAATAAATCATTTTCCTGGCTAATGAGCACATAAAGAAGCAGCAAACCACCACTCTTTCTTCAATATATGACCTTCCACCATTTTAAATTAACCTCATAGATCAAGGACTAAGTTGTTAACTTCTGTATGCCAGTTTAGGCCAGGTCTAATTTTTTTTAGGCATGCCAGCAGACATCTTTCCTAATGCCCTGCTCCTCTTTCAAGGATAATTATACATGAACAAATGGTTATGGAGTCACAGCAGGGTAAACCTATGTCCTCTGTGAAAAATTTTGTGTAATGTAGGAATTTAGTGAGTTGTATTTTTCATGTTATAAAATATAAATGGATAACCTTGAGTTAGTGGGGAATTTGGATCTCGATTCTGTTTAAGAAATCAGTGTTTTAGGGTGCAGAGCCATGGACCAGTTGTCTCGAGGACCAAATTAGCCCATGTGAAGCTTTATGCTGTTACGTGTTGCTGAAAACAGGCTAACATCTACCTACCTGTATAAATGTGATACAGGATGTGTCCACACAGAGGTTTTAAAACTGCCTTAAAGCAGAAACTAGATCAAAAAGTTGCTTGCTTTCTTCCTCCTGATTTAAAACCCTTTGACTGATGGAGGAAAAATGCTGGTGTCTCCTACAGAAATAAGGATATGGCTAAAATTAAAACATGAAAAGCATGTGACATATCTGTTTTATAAGCATGAAAAATAGCAGAAATAATTGTAGGTAGTCTTGGACCAACAGGAAAGTAAATGTTTTATTGTCACCTCCAGAATGCTGAAGTGGACTTCTGGATTATCCCCATCATTCAAGGATTTGTGCAGATTGAAGAACTTGTGGTAAACTATAGTGAATCTTCTGATGATGATAAGAGCAGCCCTGAGACTCCTCCCCAGGAATCATCCTGTGTGGATGACATTCACCCCACGTTCCTGGTGGCCCTGATCTCTCGCCGGAGCCGGCACAGAGCTGGTAGGTGTAGTGGTTTGAGAGCAAAACCANCTTATCAAAAGGCAGCCGCCCCCTCCCTCCTGGAGTTATAACAGATAAAGAAAAAACACCTCCCCAGCCGGGTTTCAACAGATGGAATAGAATAAATGTTTTTGTGGTTACATAACCCAAGATGGTAGGAAGCACAGTCCAGGACGTGCTGGGGATGGTTCTGAGCACTGCAGATTGGTAAAAATGGACAGTGCTGAGCTCCTGTGCACATAGTCAGCCCCTGAGAGTCTGCACTGCAGCCTTCCCTGCTGGGAGGAGGGACAGGAGAGGCTGCAGTGCCTACAGCACTCTACAGCTGTCACTTGGGGTGGCTGCTTATTGGAATCCTAGAAACTTGGAATTTGGGGTTTTAGTGTATAGTAATATATATGAGTCAAGATGGAGGATTTTGGGTGTTGCCTTTGTCCTTATTCTTTGCCTTCTTTCTTCTTCGTCATGGGTTTGGATGATTTTCTCTTAATTTGGGTGAAGAAGGTCTGCATTGCGGGCCTTGGGTGGTCATTTTTAGGTCAAAAGTATAAATAATATAGGTGTCACCTTGGTATTGGGTAATTATCACTTAAAAGACCTCGGAAAGAGTTAGAAGCTCTCCATTTCACCTCGTTTCCCCGGCTTGCTAGTTAGGCTCACAGCTCATCAGCCTGTAAATACTGTAAATAGATAAGATACTTCGTTTCCTGTGTCTTTCTTCCTGACCTCGGCTGAATAAAGAAGCTAAAACCCTTACAGCTGCTGAGGGAGCTTCTCTGGTCTGCTCAGGAGCACTCAGTGCATTCTTGGAGGTCACATTCCTGAGGCAGAGTTCCATTCTTTAGAGATCTCCCCGATTAGGACCTTGCTTGTAACTCTGTGCTGATAGATTTTGGTAGGCTTGGATGGGAGTTAAATTTTCAAAGCTCTTTGAGGGCTTTGGCAGCAGCTGAAGAAGCTTGAAAAGCCATGTGTGTGCATGCCTGTGTCCCAGGGGATGTTTAGGAGGGACAAGGTGTTAAATGTGACCATGCCTAGGTGTCTTGTACCTTATTTGACTTAGAGTAGTGAGGCAAACAGAAATTATTCCCTGACCTTGGGATCTCAGAAAGAAAGACTGAATCACTTTACAGCTTAATAAATCCTGTTCAGCTCCAGGCTTTTCAGTCTGTCTAATTTTTATGAAGACACTCTCCAATGTCTCCAACTCCTTAACTACACAGTTGAGTTTTTAACATGTCAAAAAACCCAGAAAAAAACCTGCTAAGTTTACCCTGCTGTAGGACTGTACCTTTGTACCACAGCTCTCTTGGATGCATTTAATTCAGTTCCAAGGAAAGTGATTTGTCAGAACAACTTGGGGTAAATACTTGAGGTTTCAGGGTAGTACCTAGTTTGCAGTCGCCTTTTTCATACTAATTTGTTACAGCAACTGAATTCCAGAGGGAAAATTTTATATTGATTCCTTCTTTCTATTAATATCAGTTTGCTCATCTGATTTCTAGTCCATAGCATGAACTGTGTAGAATTTTCTCCCTGTCTGATTAAAGGCTGTAATGCTACTCTGACAACTTCTCTATAAAGGTCCCTATTATAGGTATTTTGCATTCCTTTCCCTTCCCTACTTTTAACCCTTTCCCTTCTGTACTGTCAAGGTTCAGCTCAAAAGTTTGGTTTAGTGCTACTTCAGGACTTGGAACTGAATTTCCATGACCTTGAATATTTTTCCAACTCTTACTCCTTCCCTTTCCTTTGCTACCACCTGCATCCTTTCAGAAATAATGATGTACTCTCCTTTGAGTCAAGGATATGCAAACATATTTCTGTTTAATGAGCAGTTCAGAGCTGGGTAGGCATAAAACTGTAGTCAGAGGAGCATTTTCTCTTCTTAATGTGCAGAATTAGTTACACTAGTTAAAACAAGGAGAGGAAGGCGTCTGTTTTGTGGAAGATGCAAATCCTCTTGGGCTGCTTGTGGGATCACTGTGAGGAGTGGAGCCTCTGTCAGTAAAAGTGGCCTTTAGGTTCATGGAAAACACTGAGCACTGAAGTAAAACTTTGTCCTAAATGCGACAGAACAGGAAGAAAGGTGTCTTTTAAGATGGACCAGAGGTATTTGTGACTTTAAACTGCCCTGTGCTGTCAGCTTACATTCTGCTGCTCATAATGTATCAGTAAATAAACGTTATCCATATAGTCAAAATAATTTTTGAGGAATAAACTAGGATAGGAATGTCTTGTACCATTGATCATAGATTTGGGCTAGAACTGTTGTCTTGGGTTAGCATTGTCAAAAACAGCAACATAAATTATTAATGTTCAAGGTAAATACTTAAATACGACTTGACCATTCTCATTCCCCCTAGGAATGAGGTATAAGCGAAGAGGTGTTGATAAAAATGGAAACGTGGCAAATTATGTTGAGACAGAGCAACTGATCCATGTCCATAATCACACCCTTTCCTATATCCAAACACGAGGCTCTGTGCCTGTTTTCTGGAGCCAAGTTGGATACAGATATAACCCACGGCCCCGGCTGGACAAGAGTGAGTATTTTGGTGAAAAACCTAAAATCAAGGTCCTCTGGAACTCTTCTTTTGGAAGTGATTTCTGTGGGTGTGGTGCATACGTAGAAGGATGAAGCAGGCTTATTAAAAGTTAATTTTTTGTCCCATCTTTGCACAAAAAGCAAAATGCAGCAAAATTCAAGAACGTGTTTGCTGTATGCCAGACTGTAACAGCAATGTTGAAGCTGAGCAAATGAAAGAAAGACCTTTAAAAGTAATTTTGTACAAAGTTATTATCTTGAAGCTAAGGTATCTTGGTTTTTTTAGAGTACAAATTTGGGCATGATTTAATACATCAAACAGGACTTATTGCTGAACAGGCTGTTTCTGTCTAACACTGCTCTGCCTCGTAGGTGAAAATGAAACCGTGCCCTGTTTTCGTGCACACTTTGAAGAACAGCTGAAAAATTACAAAAAGCAGGTGAGTGCTACATGACAGAACAGTAATCTCATGAAAATGCAGGGGCTGAAGGTTAATGTTTTTAGGCTGTTTTTCTTCGTAATGTGTTGTGGGGTTTTTTAGAAGCTTGTTGACAATTAGAAGGTTGGTATAAAAATAGAATTTTACTTTAGGTTTTTCAATTAGCCTTGTAAGTAACCAGTAAAACCCAGGAATAACTTATGGAAATGTGTAAAGCCTATTTCTGTGTGCTTATCCTATGCATTCAGAGCTCTTCTGTATTTAAATTTGTGTAGGCAGGGAACTGTTGGAGCTTATTTGTCTTAGGTACAATCTATCAAAGATTGTAACTTCAGCAAGATTGCTACAAATCTTTAACTCCTGAGCTATTTGTTATTGCATGGTGTAAATCTAAGCAAGTTGTGTAGCAGATGAAGAGTGTTAAATAATTAAACTTTTGAACAGGTTATTATTAACTTGGTGGATCAGACAGGCAGAGAGAAGATTATTGGAGATGCTTACCTTAAACAAGTTCTTCTTTACAACAATGCCAATCTGACTTATGTTTCATTTGACTTCCATGAGCACTGGTAAGAAACCTTTTAAAAATGTCACTTTGCATCTTTTTTATTGGCATGAAAGGCGAGTATAAAGGAGGAGAAAACTCATTATTTCTATTTCTGCATGAAACCCTGTTCTTTTAAACAAGGTTTTTAAACTAAAGCGCTGTAAAATTTTAAGTTTGGGTAACCAAGCACTGCTGCTTGTGATGTTGTGTCCCTGACCTGTGAAATATGCAGTTACTGATTGTGCAAAGATTAATTGTCACACTTAAGAAGAGTTTCCTTAAACATGCCATGAATGTAAAGCTGTGGCTGACCTGCTTTTTCAAGCTATGTAGCATTTTTCTTTTAATTCTCTACTTCTGTTTTTCTTGCTTGTTTCTATAAAAACATTGATGGGTTCTTTCAGGACCCTGATGCTGTTATTTCAATATAAAATACACAGATTTTATCTTAAATCCAGTGTGAGTAGTTGCTGTTTTCATGACTGCCCTCTGATGCTGCCATGCTCTAGAGCAGAGCTCACATGCCCCAAGCATGTAATCTGTCACAGCCATGTATTTCTCCTGCTCCCCTCAGCCAGGCTGCATTTGTGTGGGGTCTAAACTGGTTTAATCTTCACTTCCAAACTTAATCTAGGGATTGCAGCTGGCCTGGGAGAGCATTACTGGCTGACTGAGTATGGCATTAGTAGATATTGTCAGAGGGGGTGGTGGGAAGGGAAACCCCTGTCAGAACACTGTTGGCACCCTGGATTGATTTGATAATTAATCTTTTGTTTAGAGGAATTTTCATTTTCCTTCATTCACTTTTCTCCTACGAACAGCTGTAGTGAGCAGGACTGTTTCTGCACTGTAGCAGGAGTGAATTGAGAACAATCCTGAAAAATAACCAGATGGGATAGGGGGAGGAGGAGGTGATGTTTATAGGTAGTTTTCTCTGTACTGGCAGAGCAGGACTCACCATTCCATTTCCAAATCTACAGTAGTTACTTTTCTTGGAAACTAAAATGAGAACAGAATGTTGCACATGCCTGAATAGCTGCACACTTGTTCTTCCTAATGGAAGCAGCATTAAAAAATGTGAGATCTTGAGAATTTAATGATCTTTTAACCTATTGCCTTGGATTTGGATGCTGAACTGTGCTGCAAAGTAGTTCTGAATATTGGCTGCTGTTTAAAGCTCATTGCTGGAGGGAATGCTCGTCTCTCTCATTTAGCCAAAACACCATTTTTGTTAACATTACAAATAAGATAGAGTTGTTAGGCTAAGTCACTGTTCTAGTTCAAACTAACTTTTGTAAAATTCTGTGTTTCAGCCGAGGAATGAAGTTTGAAAATGTTCAAACACTGACTGATGCCATTCATGATATTATTCTTGACATGAAGTGGTGCTGGTAGGTACTTAAATGTTTTTAGATTTTTAGGGCATATTTGTAGAGGAAAACACCAACAAAGAGTAGATATTCAGAGGCCCTAATTTTCTCCAAACCAGTATGTTTTCTATTTCTCTTTTGGTGTCCAGTTTGTTTGTCAGAGCCTTTGTCTTCTGAACTGTTGGTGTTCTATCCACCTAACAGCAAAAATTCTGAGGTGCTGTTTCCTGCCCAAGGTTTCATGCATTTCACACTTTCAGGGTCACTCACATTTAATGTGAAACACTCTGTATTTGACCCACAAACCCTAGAATGGCAGCCTTACTGTTGTCATGTTTGACCTTTAGTTTGAACTGATTAAAGTTCATACATTTGGGTAACAAGTGTGACTGCAGCCTCAATCAATTGCTCTGTATTGTTCTGTGTGGCTGTCATTATCATTGGCTTCTCTGTTCTTGAAATTAGATGCCTTTGCTCTTGAGAGCTTGTATTATGTATGCATGAGTTGAATTCAGCATCTGATTGCATCTCAAGTTTGTGACCTTAGTAGGATTTGTGTCTGATATTCAGCCTAGATTAAAGAGGAGGATAAGTTGGAACAAGAGGAGTTAATTCAGTGTGGGGTGTGGCTGGGGTGAGTGCAACCATAAATAGTGCTCCATGTGTGAAATGTCCTGCTGTTTATAGAAACTGATGAATTGCACTGGATTTGAAGTGTCTCAGTGTGCATTTGTTCTCTTCCTGTTGCAAGGGTTGACCAAGCTGGAGTGATCTGTAAGCAGGAGGGGATTTTCCGTGTTAACTGCATGGACTGCCTGGATCGGACCAACGTTGTGCAGGCTGCCATTGCCAGAGTGGTCATGGAGCAGCAGGCATGTAAAACTGAGGGGCTCTGTCAAGTACTGAGTGCCTCACACCTTAGTTATTGTTCACAGAGAAATCTGTGTTTGAAAAATATTAAACTGACCTCTACAAAAAAAAATCCTTGCAAAATACTTGAAGAGCCATGAAGCCGAGAGGAATAATATGTACAAATGCAAAACTTGAAATCATTATAGAACAGTGATGCCTCTTTCTATCCTCCTTCAGAAGGGACTGACTGTCCACAGCTTGGAGAGGATTGTCTTGTTTGGATTTAGTAATTTCAGTTTAAGTTATGTAAGAATACAGAGTTTAGAAACAAGACACCTTCCCCCCCAAGTCCATCACTGAAATGATGTTAAAGGACCAAAATCTAACGAGGTGGATGCTATTTTAGGTGCTTTGAAGTGAAATACTGTGATGCAGCAAGTAGGGCGATTAATTGTCCCTTCTGTGTGTAGAGGAATAATTAATTCATGATGTAAATAGCCCTGATGGCTGTGACTGTTGTGCTGTGGAATAGTTCTCCCTGTACAGAGAAGGGATTTTCGAGCAGACTGAGAGTACTTTCCTTTAGTTTTCCTCTTTGCTCTGGCCCTCAGTTGCTTTCTAGAAGCTCAGTAGTGAATCTCTTCCCTTGTGAAGACTTCACTGCCACAGTACTGCTACAGACCTAATGCAGACTTAATATCCTGTAACTGGAATATCAAAGCCCCAGTTACAGCCCAAAATAAACTTGATTAAGGTTCAAGTGCAGGAGAAAGGATGAAGTGGGTCCTTCATTAGGGTGAAAAGTGAATGGATCTGGCCATTGTACCTGGCAGTTTCTCTGTTATTATGAACTCCTGACACAGGTGTACTGAGGGCCAGGGAAGGGATCAGCAATCCCAGAGTCATTATTTTAGAATAGGGTTTCTATCCAGGGTAGCTCTTGAGTTCCAAGGCAATTCTTTCAAATCAAGAGTGTTACAGATTGTTGTGAAGAGGCTTCACTAATCGTTGCTGAAGTGTGAGCCTGTGATGTGCTGCATCATTCTCATGCTGGAGCTGAAGTACCTGAATCAATTCATGACTGAGAAATGCCCTGAGCATTGCAGGGTCAGTGGCATGGAGTAAAGGACTGAGGGTTACATGTCCCTCACACTTCTCCTTGGCACCACTGGATCTGCTTTCTCTCATTTGGAAACTTGATAGGGCTTTCAAAGTTAATGAGCAGCTTTGTGTTAATTTTCATCTAACTTGCAAAGAGTTGAGTTGCTTGAGCATTTGGATTCAGTTGTAAATTGAAGTTTTCCTATGATTTATTCCAAGTTATCCCTATCAATTAGTGACTACATTGCAGTTATGTATGTCTACCCACTCACTGTGTGTACAAAGCCTGATATTGGTACTGTACCCAAGGCTTATCTGGGGAAAACTGAAGGACTGGCTGTTCTAAGAGGGAGATATCTTACTCTAGTATCAGTGACAAACAGTAACTGTCCAAAATGTGCAAGCACTAATAATAAACCAACAGAAGAAGTTATTTTTCTTTGTTTTCAGACCCTTGAGGTCATGAATGCCTTTGCAATAGAAGACATATTAACTTGTTTATTTTAAAATTGTGATGTCTGGTTTTTTGATGATTCTCTGTTGAAAAATTTCCAGTATCTTGAGAATCTACAGTAACTTGTTTGCCTTCAGCTAGTTTTTTTGATGATTGACTTAACATCCATAATTAATATTACTGCTGCCTCCAGTGATATGATGTTTAGCAATAAACCACCAATTCATTAATTTAATCTGACAAATCATCACAATGGCTTCCTTCCCCCCATCGTACAAAATCTACCAATTAAACGCTTGGCAAGCCCTTCCATTTACTTCACCAAGCTCTGATACTGAGAATGACTTTTACTTTGGGCACTGAATGAATACATATGTTAAATTCCAGCTGAAAAAACTGGGTGTGATGCCACCAGAGCAGCCTCTGCCAGTGAAATGCAACAGGATCTACCAGATCATGTGGGCAAACAACGGCGATGCCATCAGCCGGCAGTATGCGGGCACGGCAGCCCTGAAGGTAAGGGGGAGAGAGAGCCTCACCTGCCCTCAGGAATGGCTTGTGTTACAGGGTCGGTGTGCTTTGGAAAACCCTGGGATATTTAAAATTTTATCAAGTACTCTGTGTGGTTTTGTTCTGGAGAGATGAGGCTTTGCAGTGGAAGAATGTTCTGTGTCATGCTCGGGGTGAATGGGAGAGGAGCTGAGTGCTCCCTGCACTTCACCTGCATCCTGTTCCCTTCACGTCTGGGGACAAAGCACACAGAGCCAAGAGTTTGACAGATATATTAATTATTACATCCATTTATATTTTATCATGGTCACACTACTTCTAAGCACTTACAACACTTAAAAAATACTTCAGAGTTCTGGAGATTGGGCTGTGTAGGTAGTAGGGTGATATTAATTAGCTGTATTTTCTAAAGACTCTTCTTAATAAGCTGCAATGCACTGTCTACCAAGATAAGGCATGAAACTCCTTGCTCTGTGCTTCTACTGCTTTGAAAAGTCATAGAATTTGAGGTATTTGCTGTGTGGAGCTGGTGAAACAAATTTTAGTAGTTGCATTTGGCATAAGAAAAATGATGATGATGGGAACGCTTATCACTTAAATCTTTCTTTAAATATCTCTACTGAGCTTTGATTAGCTGATTGCACTAATATTTTTAAAAAATATAAAAACCAGCCTGACATGCTTGTTTTCATTGAGTGTATTAAACATTAAATCTGAAGTGCAGGCTTTAGTTTATAGGTCTAAATTTTCAAGCCTTCTGCTGGAAGATTTCTCCACTCACTGTTGAGGTTTATGGATTAAATTCATAAATTTTAATTGTGGTATTTCTTTTAATTTGAAAGTGAAGCACACTGGAAGTATTCTTCATAGGAGTTGATGTGGCTTCTAGAAATGCTCTGTGCCAGTGTTCAGACTGTGTCTGAAAATAGAATCCTCTAATGAAGTAACTACCAAAACAGCTTTTTATTTAAATTCTAAGCCTTCCATGGCCTAGAAACTTTCTCTTGTTTCTGAGGTTGTGAGGATATGTGCTGCTTTCCCCCAGTAAATTATGTTAGTCTTGTTTTGGTAGCAAAAGCAGAGAGATGAAACCATTTTTCAGTAAGCTTCAGTCTTCTATTGTTCCAGTAGTGTTCCTTTTACATTAAAGGCTAAAAAATAAAAGGGATTTTTTTTCTTTTGGAGGTATTGAAGCATCACAGTGATTGATGTATTGAAAGTCCTGCTTCAATGGTAGCTGGCTTATATGTCCAGATTTGTTTTCTATTGGAATTTCCTACTGAAATTGTAAGCCTGTCAAAACACAGGATTCTCTGCAGAGTCAATGCCAGAAGATGCTCTTTGAAAAAAAAAATCAATATTTTCAACTTCTATATGAAATCATTACTTGAAGATAATTCCTGAGTTTGCTCTATTCAATTCTGAGTTTCAGAGTGCCAGATCCTTTGAGCTGAGCCTGCTGTTGCAAAGTTTGATGTGTGCATGATTTGCATGTTGTGTGTGACAGGGTGACTTCACAAGGACTGGAGAAAGGAAGCTGGCAGGGGTGATGAAGGATGGAGTGAACTCTGCAAACAGATACTACCTGAATCGTTTCAGGGATGCCTACAGGCAAGCAGTCATAGGTAAGAGCACAATTGCAACCAAGCTGAGCTGTGGTATTTACAAAAGATTATTGAATCATATTGGTTTCATCTTTCTGACATTGTTTTTTCCTGTTGCTTAAAAGCACTGTGAGTGGGTACATGTCTGTACTGGACACTGTAAGGAACAGTCTCACTCACTTTGGAACTTACACAACACTCAATTCAGAGGGATTGCATGCAGTGTGACTCATTGGAGACTTTGCCCCCACTTAATTTTAGCATTGAATGCCTTGTAGCATCTCTCTTTTTTTTAAGACAAAGTTAAATTTATCTAGCAAGTATCTCTTAAAATCATGAGGAACTCTGGTTTTTCACTGAAAGTAGGGTTATACTTTCTGAGTTTGCAGTTACAGGCAACATTCTCTTCAAAAAGACTACCAAGAGCATCATTAAAATGCAGCATTTGGAAGGAATTTACAAACTCTTGCCATATATCACTTTTAACAGTTTGTTTTTGATATTTTCTGGGGTCTATTTAGATTTGATGCAGGGTATTCCTGTGACAGAGGACCTGTACTCCATATTTACAAAAGAGAAGGAGCACGAAGCTCTGCACAAGGAGAACCTGAGGAGCCACCAGGAATTGATCAGCCAGCTGCTGCAGAGCTACATGAAACTGCTCCTGCCAGATGATGAGAAATTCCATGGAGGTTGGGCACTCATTGACTGTGATCCAAGGTTTGTTGAACAAAGTTAAAATTGATCAGCTGCTACTCTGACACCTCTGTTAATTGCTACTGATGTTAAAAGGTTTTGATAGCTGATGTGTGAACAGGAATCAATTTGGGCAGTTCTGGAGAAAGACAGGAGTGCTTGAAGGGTTTGGATACTTGTAAAGTATTCTCTAAACATGTGCCTTTCCCAAAGTGCCATAAAAATGGTGCATGCTGGAATTACCTTTGAAACATCCTCTGGAAATGGATGCATTTGGTTAATATTGCCAAAATGTGGCAGATACCATGAAAAGAACTTGTAGAGCTAAGGGTGGTTAAAAGGGAGTGCTTGAGGAGCTGTTGTTCCTTATTGCTTTACAGGCAAAGTGTAACTTGACTGATCAGGTTGAATCCTTGGGGAATGAGTCAGCAGCTGGACAGTCTGCAATTCTGTTCATGGAAAGTAATGGGCATAAACTCTGAACTTCACTCCTTATCAAGGTCAGAGTTCAGGAGCTTGCAGGAGAAAAACAGTGGTTAGATCTCCTGCAGGTTAAACTTCAGCATCTAAAAATAGCAGAGCAGGTTGTTATGACAGCTATTCAGGGCACAGACTCATCACCCTCACTGAGTCTGAGGTATTTTTCCATTTCTCTGGTAGCATTTTTAATAGCTTGTGGGCTTTCTGTTTATTTTTGGACCTTCTGCTGACGTATTTGAGCTGTTAGGTAACTTCAGGTTTGAGAGAGAGTGTTGCTTACATGGATCCATTTGATAACACACCATGATTGAAACCTTTTGTAACTCGTGTCCAGCTCTTAAAGAGTCCTCAGAACACTCTGGGCATGGGTTACAGCTCTGTAAATAAAACCTTCTACCCTGTATTTATTTTTCTTCCCTTCAGTCTCATCGATGCCACTCATAGGGATGTGGATGTGCTGCTTTTACTTTCAAATTCTGCCTACTATGTGGCCTAGTAAGTTACCACTTCCTTTACTATGTGTAGTTTATTTTAGTAGCTTTGCTTTAGGTTAGTAGGAAGCACTAAACTCTGTTTCTTTTTTCTAGTTACGATGATGAAATCGACAAAGTGAATCAGTACCAAAGGTTAAGTCTTGAAGCTCTGGAAAAAATAGAAATAGGTAAGAAAACAGCCACTCTGTGTCTTTTTTTGAATGCTCTTAACAATGGCTTGAGCACTTACCAAAGCATCCTACAAATGTATTGAAGCAGCAGCCCTTGAAGTGTGGCACAAATTCTGGGCAGGCCACCTAGAAATGGCCCTTCTGGCTGATAACAGATGCCAGGCTCTTCCTCCTGCTGGAAATGGGAGCTTTGATCCCTGGAAGAGTTCTAAAGTTTTCCCTCTTTCAAACTCCTGAAAGAACCACAGGATCATCCAAACAGATTTCATTATTTATCAAATGGCAGTAACAATTTTGTCAACCTCTGGAATGAGTCATGGGTTTGTGCATTCAGTGCTCTCTTCCTTTGATCCAAACACAGCAACTGGCTGGGAATTGTACTTTAGATCTCTTTCATAGCTTTGTAAAACTTCCTTCTCAAGGGCTGGTAACAAACCTGCTATTAAAAAAGCACCTTGTGCTGATTTTACTTACTTGCTATAGAATGTAACATCTGCAGGCTAAATCAGCTTTTTCTGCAGGAAGCATTAAAGATGTGATGACTTTGAAGCATGAAAAAGGTGATCCAGTTGGAGAGAAAGGAATGTGTGGCCTCCTGATAGAGTTTAATCCCCCATTACACAACACACAGTGATTTCATCATCTCCTGACTGTAACTTTCACTGTGTCTGTGCAATTTCAGAGTTCAGGGGAAAGGCCTCCCTCACTTGTGTATTGTGTAGATTTGTATCCTGAGGTACAGAACAGAGTGAAACATCTACATCCACACCACATTTAATGCTATAGATTAGGCAGTGCACTGAAGTGTTGAAGTACTTGGTCTAAATCTTGAAATTTCAATTACATCCTCCTGATAAAAATACTAGTTTTTCCTTTAATCCCTTTTAAGGAGCATTCCCTAAAAAACCCACAGGATGTAAAAAGTTTAAAACTTTTTTTTTCCTTCCTTCTATTTGAAAGGGTGATCTGCCATAAACAATCAGGCTGGATTGTAACAGACATACAGAGAGTCTAATTGCTTTTTGTAAGTTATTGATTGTTTAGTTAATGTGAAAATCTTTCATTTAAAGTGATGTCCTGCTCTAATGAAAACATGAAGCCTTTTAGGCTGGAAAAGACTGTCAGCACTCACATACCCTTAGGTGCTGGCTCTGCAGTATCTCTTTCAGGGTTTGGTTAAACATTTCTAAAGATTTCTCCTGGTTTCTCTCTCAGGGCCTGAGCCTACTCTCTTTGGCAAACCCAAGTTCTCCTGCATGAGGCTGCATTACAAATACAAAGAAATGAGTGGATATTTTCACACTCTCAGGGCTGTGGTTCGCAGCCCAGAAGAAGATGGAAAAGGTTTGTATCTATGTAAAAATTTAAGACATAGAGGTGTATTCAGTGTATCTCTAAAAAATGCTTGTTCCATTGCTCTTAAAATTTATCCTTCTTCAGAAATCATTCCTATAAATTGTGTGAAGTGGGAAAGCAACTAAAAGAAACCACACAGATGTTACTGTTTTAATAGAAAGAAAAGTAAGTTTCAGATACAGCTTTAAAGCAAAATATCTCTCTAGAACTAGAGTAATTTCCCTGTCCAGGTCTTTACTGCTCCAAAAACTTGGAAAATGAAGTTAAAATTAGCTTCTAAAGAGGTAAAGAAATTGATTTCTTTAGTGAAATCAATGTCTGGAAATGTTCTTGCTTGTTGTTTAACTAGGTTAAATGAACACTAACAAGGGAAAAAATACCACTTTATGCCTGGAGTACTGAGTTTTGTCAACAAGGATTAGAATAAATAAAATTGCTTCTCTTCCTTCCCCAAATAATGCAGTGTGGCAGTGATTTGCCTAATGCTGAGTATTTAGGGCTGAAGGAGAGTTTATTCTTTAGGTTTGTTTTGTAATCTTTAAATCAGAATTGCAGCTTGTAGGGCACAACTGCTCTGTGGCGTGAAAGAGAAAAAAAAAACAACAATAAAACCAAACAATTATGTTAAAATTAGACCTGTTTCTTTGTAGAGTGTGGATTATGGGCTTTTTAAGGGTGTTTTTAAGAGTCTGACTGGCTGCTGCTTGGATTTCAGACACTCTTCAGTGCATTGCAGAAATGCTGAGAATCACCAAGCAAGCAATGGGAATGGATGTGCCCATTATTGAGAAGAAGCTGGAGAGGTGAGTACCTAAATGATGTGAACCTTCTGTATCCCACCTTTGCTCTCAACTCGGCTGCTTCTCCCAGCTGAGTAGAAAGTGTAGCAAAAAAAACTTAGTTCTTTTTTACAGGTATTGCAGACTGAATATTTGGTAAATCTGGCTACTGAGTACAGCATACACAAAGGGTTAAAAAAATGGAGAATTCAAATCCTTTGGCATCAAAACCTAAAGTGCCTGCAGAAACTGCCTGTTCCCCTTGTTTGGCTACTGTTCTGTATCAAGTCTCCTTTGTTTTTGTTGGTTTGAGCTTGATTAGCTTATATGGGTACAATATTATTATGGAAAAAAAGGATTAAATTTATTATTTATGTAAGGAAAGGGTAATTTAGGAACTAAAATGTCCATCTCTGTTACAGAAATAGACTGGAAGATAGTAAATACTTGGTGCTTCAATTGTACATTAAAGATCTTTTTCCTCTTCTAGGAGGAGCAGCAAACCTCATGAAGACATCATTGGCATTCGGTCTCAGAACAGAGGGTCCCTGGCCCAAGGCAAGAATTATTTACTGAGCAAGTTCTCCTCCCTCAATCAAAAGGTGAAACAAACCAAATCCAACGTGAACATCAGCAACCTTCGGAAGCTGGGCAGCTTTGCCAAACCTGAAGTGAAAGTCAATTTTTTAAAGCCAAATTTGAAGGTGAACCTTTGGAAGTCAGACAGCAGCCTTGAAACCCTGGACAATCCCGGGGTAGATCCCAAAGCTGCGAGTGAATCTGACACGGAAGGCTCAGACAATGACTCGTTCCACTCCGACGACTTCCTGACCAATTCCAAGTCGGATGAGGACGTGGGGATGACGGATTCCCTGGAGAACATTGGCCCCACAGACTATGTGCTGCCCAGCTGCGGCATCATCGCCTCGGCGCCGCGCCTGGGCAGCCGCTCGCAGTCCGTCGGCAGCACGGACATGAGCATCAGCATCCCCGTGCCTGCCCAGGGCCAGGACGTTCCCATGCCTTCTGCTGACAGCACAGAGCTGCAGTTTGCCAAGCCCGTGGATGTGTACTGCCAGAGGTTCGTGCAGGATGCCCAGAGCAAGGAGTGTGATGTTGTGGAGCCTGAGGCTGGTTCTCTAGAGCCCCATCACACGCTGACCCAAAGCAGCAGGAGCGTGGCCAAGAAGGCAGAACCTAAGGCTGAAGCTGTTGCAGACATTCCTTCCAGGCCATCGAAGCTGGATGTTCAGTCTTCTGAGCCAAATCCTCAGCTCTTGGCTGTCGGTGGGCCTGACTCCAGTAAATCCCACAGGAGCCCTGGATCTGTGTCTGGGAACCACGAGCCAGGACTCCACACCACTCCTTCCCCCGCCGATGGCAGCAGCAGCAGGGCCGTGTCTCCCTTTGCGAAAATCCGCAGCTCCATGGTCCAGGTTGCCAACATCACCCAGGCAGGATTGACTCAAGGGATTAATTTTGCTGTGGCAAAGGTCCAAAAGAGCCCTGCGGAACCAGAAGCTTTAAATGAAATCAAACAAAAAGAACTGAGAGAAATGTTTACGCAATGCCAGACACGAATAATTCAGATCTAGTTGCTCATTCGGGAAGTGTTGTTCTAGCTGTGGCTTCTAATAAAATAACACAATGACATCAGGACTATTGTGGCATGAACTGCTACTGGATACTGGGATTGATAACAGGTAACTTGTTTACAAGCAATGAGAGATTGCAAATGAATTTGGTTCTTACCAAGCTTCAGAATTCCCTCAGGCAGGTAAGACAGAACCTGTATAAACCGTATTTAAACAGGTAGCTTAGACACTGGGATTCAATAAGCATGCTGTCTATCTTAGATGTGTTGCACAGTTATTTTTTTGAGACTAATTTTGTAGCTCTTCTGAATTATGTAGAAAGTATTTATACTCAAAAGATGATGATACTGCACTTCTCTGACCTTACTTACCTTGCACTACACCAGCAAAACAAAGTACCGGTAAATTACATTTTATTTATTTTTGGACTAGTATTTTTACTTGTTTTCATTGAAGTTCTAGATGCAGCTCTCTATGAATTGTGCCTCTACAATGGGAACTGATGTGTTTTTGTTGAATTTAAGTATGTTAACCAGCAAGTAAGATTTATTTGCTATCCTTTTCTTTCCAGACATCCTGGGACACTTTCATTATAGATAAAGCTTAAAGACCCAATCTGAAATACCCACAATCCTGCAGTGCAGATTTCTTCTGTAGATTGGTTGTTTTCCTCACTTGTTTTGAGGTGAGGGGAAATGAAGCAAATGTCTTTGAGGTGTCTTGCCCATGTTAAAGCAATTCTTTTTTTTTTAAATTCCAAACTGCCAATTTGCTCTTTTTTGTCTCTGTAAAGCAAGATGAGCCAGATACCTGCCCATCAGGCACTGTGTCCCTCTGTGCTAGGCTTCTCTTTAAGTGTGAAACATGATGCAAAATCCCAAGTAACATCTAAAGCAGAAGGCCAGTGCACTGCTTTGTAAGATCAGGGTTGCATTAGAGCATAGCTGTCAGCATCTGTTCAAGACCAAATTCGTGACCAACTCCAGCTTTGCACCTTGCAGGGTAAAGCCTCCACTCGTGCTGGGAACTGGATAACAAATCCCCTTCTCTTTGTGTGTGTCAAAGGATTACATCTATTAAATCCTCCTTCCCAGGAATGCCTTGCCATGCCATTCTAGTCTAGGACCTTGTCCAGAAGCTGCTGTGAAGCAGGACCTTCCTGTGCTGTGGTTTGTGACTGCCAGCACCCTGACAGACCCAGTGCCTCTGTCCTCATCCCTGTACTGTAGATAGGCTGCACGTGGTGTCCCCACAACATTGTGTCCTGGCCTAGGGTAGCTCTGTGTCTTAGGACTTGTACTGTGTCTGAAATCATTTATCACCTGAAACTTTGATAAACAATTTTGGTTTATTTATTAAAGTGACGTGGGTTTGGTTTCTTGGTTTTTTTTTTTAAGTTGTCTAAACTTGTGGCTATATTTAAAATTAAACTACTGCTGTATTTTAATGTGAGCAATATACATGAGATATTTTAATAAAAAAAGTGGAATCAAAAGATGGGTTTGGTATGTGATGTTAAGGGCTCTGGGGGTTTCTTTCAAAGTTACAGACATGATCCCCTGGTAGTCAGGGGACACAGCCATGACTTCAGTTCTTTATCCTCTTAGAATGCTGCTGCCTTTCTGGGCAGCTTGTGCCAGGGTCTCACCACCCTCACAGGGAAGAATTTCTTTATATTTTATCTAAATCTACCCTCTGTTAGTTTGAAGTCATCACCCCTTGTCCTGTCCCTCTCCAGCTCAATGTCCTTCCAGCTCGGGAACTGTGAAATACTGGGGATGGCAGTGTGCACAAAACTAGCCCCTGAGGCAATCTTAGAACCAAACCCTGCATTCCAACCCAGCTGCCTTTTGAAGAGACTTCATTTCCTTCCCCATTTGTTCAGTTGCTTCACTTCACAGTAATGCAGCACAAGTAAGATGAAACTATGAATATTCATTTGTGGTGTTCAAAAAAAAAAAAAAAGCTCTAAGTGATTTGAAACAGCACCAACCTTGGCTCAAGTTTAGGATACACAAAAATGTTTCTCATAATAAGTACTCATTATTTAGTGTGAAGAGACAAAATCTCCAGATTGGCTGTGCAGCAAAACCCCTCATGTTTAGAACAAGAAAATGCCGTAAAAAAGGGGGTTCCTGTCATTTCAATCAGCAGAAAGCACTAAGTAAAGGGGGTCTGAACTTAATGAAAACTTGGCAGGAGCCTTTTATCTTGTTCTGAACAGGATTAATTAGAGCAAAATGTGGAAATGGTTCCATGACAGGTTCCTGCAGGCTGTTTCCACACCTCCAGCCTCCCTGGATTACTCCCAGCATTTCACTCTTCAAACCACCCTTGATAAATGAGTTCTGCAAGTAGGGGCAGCACATCCTCTGAGGGAGGACCAGCTCAAACTGCACAGCAGGAATCAGGATGGAGAGACCATTCTCAATGCCTCAATGACATTATCCAAACCATTTAAACACCCAGCAGTACTGCCAAG
Source organism: Illadopsis cleaveri (assembly GCA_013399915.1). Lineage (NCBI taxonomy): Eukaryota > Metazoa > Chordata > Aves > Passeriformes > Timaliidae > Illadopsis > Illadopsis cleaveri. The sequence goes on from VXBB01004268.1 coordinate 211,971, forward strand.
GTAGAAAATGAAGGTAAGTTTTGTATGAGCACAGGAGTATCACCCATTATCCAGGCAATGTGGGTTTTTAAAGAAGCTGTACCAGGATAAAGCTCATTAGAGAAATTTGAGAAGTCATGGTCTGCTCTAAGCACAAGGCAAATATATTTCATATCTGAGCTGATCATGGGTAAGATCAAATCACTGCTTGGTACCACACTGTGATACCATCACAATGCTGCTGCTCTGAGTGTGATGTGCCTCAGCTGACAGAAAGGACAGAGAGTGAAGTCAGCACCAGCTGCAGCTGCTGGCCAGCTGAGAGCTCTGATCCTCACAATTCAGCCAAGCAGAAATTAGAGCACAAATGTAATCCAGAACAGAGCCTACCACTGCTATGTAGGAATTTTCTTATTATTAAAGGCAATAAGTTTATACAACCTCAGTATTAAAGTTTAATATCAAACAATTTGCTCAATGTTACCAAGTTTCAGTTACAAAACAGGGTCCAAAAAAAATTCCATGAAATATGTTTAGGTGGCTGAACAGAGTGTTCAGACCACAAGAGTAAATATCCGTAACTTTTTGGTATAAATTATCTACAAAAACTGGTATAAACAATATTCCAATCTTAGTATGGGTTCCACCTAGATTAGAGAAATTTTCAGGGTGACATCTAGCAGGTGTTAAAGTTCATTGCCATTGACACTTTGCTGTTGCTGCAGCCTGGCCTTCCTCAGGGCCTCGAGTTGCTTTGCTCTCAGCCACCTCTCCCTGGACAGCGTCGTCTGCCCCGCACTGAGCGACAGGAACCTGGGGGAGCACAAAGAGCCAGTCAGGAAGAGCTCCTGCAGCTGCTGAGAAACCAGCACAGCTCAAACACAGCTGTTTTTCAGCATCCTAGGAATAAGAAAGCATGGGATGAAAGCAGGGAGGGAATACTTTACCTAACTAAGGGGAACAAGGCAGAGGAGATTCTATCTGGCTAGTCTGGCACAACCCATTTAAGCTGCAGAGCAAGTGCTGGCTCAGTTTGCAGCTGCTGGGAAGGCCTGAGTGGTGACAGCAGCACCACACCCACCTGGCCACCAGCAGCATTTTGTGCAGGTCATCGGCCGTGACGCTCTCGGGGTTGTTCTTGCGCATTTCCACAAAGTCTTCTTCTACTGCCTGGAACAACACAGCGTGGAGTTATGGAGCAAAACACAAGCTTGTGAGGAGCTCAACACTGTAACAAGCTTTAGATTTCAATGTTTCAACTCACTGCTGTCCAGAAGTGAGCCTGAGCAAAACCTGGCTACTTCTCATCTTTGAAAAGAGCCCATTTTCAAAATGACTGTTAGAAAGCAGTTTACATGTGCTGTTTCTTATCTGTAATAAATTCAGTGTATATGTTACAAATCCCTGAAAGCAGAGTCAGGATGTGAAAACACTTCTCTTTGGGTTTTGTAAAACTTGAAGGAGAATCACTGACAGGGAAAGTATAGTAACTGCCTACTGGGGTGCTTTCTATCCAAATACACCATTGAAAACATATTAAGAAGTGTCCATACCTTGGTCACCTCATCAGATATACTGTAGTCCAGCAGCCTCAGCAAACTCAGGTAAATTCGGAATTTGTTCAGCACAGAGGGCAGCACTGCAGTGAGGAGGCTGCTCATGTACTCTTCCATGTTCGGGGGAATTATCTGCGGTTGTAAGTGGACTTGGCAATCTGACTGGAAGAGAAATTTACATTTCATCTCTTTCCATATCCCACTGGTTTTTATTCCAAGACTAATTTACTCTCAAAAGCAGCAGAAGTCACTATTTCCAGCTTCAATTCTTGAAACATTCCCCAGCTCATATTTTGAACAGTTCCTGATTCAAGCAGGAGAGCAAAGGCTCAGCTGGAAAATGTCAGAGGGCAGATGTTTGCAAGCTCAGACTACTGCAGGGGCAATGCCACATCTGTGCCCATCACCTCAGAATACACCATGCCAGAGGGAGCTTTGAGAGTGGCACATCTCTGCAGCTTTACTTATCCCTGGGTAAAAGGGATGGGTCCCACCTCACCATCTCTGTTCAGGAGGAGGAGGGAAGCTCCATCTCAGTGTTTTCCCACAAACAGGTTTCTGGCCACGAGGGAGAAGGCAGCAGCTACTGCCAGTGTCACACCCTCCCTGGTCACAAGACACATTTCCTGTCCCCACATGTCCCTGGCAGGGCCTGCTCTGAGCAGCAGCTGCCAGCTGCAGTTCCCCAGCAGATCCTGGAAGCCCTTCCCATACCGGCAGGAGCGAGCGGCCCTCGGAAGTGATGAGGACATTAATGTTGCATGGGAATTCCATCCGGTGGTAATTGAAGTCATAATCCACCTTCTGCCAAGTGATCAGGTTACCCAGGGCTGTCACGTTATGGACACCTGCAAATGCAACAACAAATTCCCTGAGCACTGGACTGAAACACATGTCAGCCCTGATTTTTGTTTCCCATCTGTCTTTAGGGAGCAGCCAGCAGAAGGATTCCTGCAATCATCATCCTGTTCCTTCTTGTGTTTGAGGTGTCTTCCAGACAGAGATAACCACTTCTAAATGTGAATTAAAATGAAGAATTCTTGATCTCAGGCCTAAACTTTGTCTGGCTTAGTACATGAGTTTATAGCTGATGTTTTCATTGGCCCTGAAAAGCCAGGTATCTATTTATAGAGAAACACCAAAAAAAGAAATCACTCCTCAAAAGCAGAAAAGCACTATCAATTTAATTTTGCCAGATTTTTTTATAGTACTCACTTGCCTTACCTGGAATGAAGTTATTTAAAATATAAAATGTTAAAATTGACAGATTAACTGGTTGACTCTTGGAATTCTCTCTTTGAAATACCAACATGTACCTGTCAAATTGAATTTCTCTTCAGCAGTTACTGAAGCAAATGAGAAAACTACTGTTGTGGTTTTGCCTTTAAATACTTAGTAATAATTTAGTATATTGTAAATAAAGCCAAAGTTAGCAAATAAAGGCAAATTTAATATTAGGGTTGACTTCTGGGACATTTTTCCATTTGAAATTTCTAAGCTGTAGCTTCCAAGAGTTCCAAACCTACATCTGAGTTTAAAACTACATCTGAAGACACTCTTCTGTAGGATTAAATTTCGTTCCCAGTGTTGCTGTGAGAAATGAAAAATTTTTACTTCTTTACTCTAAATTCAGTAGAAAACAATATCACATCAGCAAAAATGAAATAAAATTAACAAGCCTTTTTTATCTGCAACTTTTAATATCTAAAATATTATTTTTTCACTAAATGCTAAGGATTTTTAGACATTACAGACAAACAATTTAGAAAACCTATAAACCAGCACAGCAAGAGTTTTCTCTAAATGGGAGTTTATCATATTTTAACTATTTTTTTTGGAAACAGACAATGCAGAGCTTGTTACTAGTTTTACTGTAAAATTTTGTAGTTTTACTAAAACTGAGTAACAAAAAATACTGAAAACTCACAAGCAATAAATTGAATAATTTCAATTAGCAACTTTTAAGAGCAGTAATTAAAAAAACCGAAGCAGCTTTCTCAAGACAGCATTTTTATTTTAAAATTAAGTTAACTTGCAGTGATTTCCTGTTGTTGTTTCATAGAATCTCCTGAGTTGGAAGGAATCCACCAGGAACACTGGGCTCCAACTCCTGGCCCTGCACAGGACCAATAACACCTCTACTGTTCATTCTCCAGGTACTGAGCTTTTAATATGCAACTCAGCTCTTTTATGTGAGTTATAATTAAATTAAATTAATTTCTGAAGCTCTGCTGAAAGCAGGCTACACAGAGCTACGTCAGCTTGTAAGATAGAATCCCCACTATTTTTAACACAGTAATAGCAGCTTTTTCTCTCCAGTTTTTAGCTGTGTTCTCAGGGATGGTTTCCAGATATACAATAAAAGTGTAGAGCATAAGGCATCAGCATATGCTTTGCCCACTTCATGCACTATCACAGGAAACTGAAAGGCCACTCTAATGAATCAGAGTTATTTTGGTAATAAAGAGTACTCCCAACTTGTCTTAAGTTGGCTGAGAAGGCTGCAGGAAGCTGCTTCAAAGCAATGAAACAGGAGGCAGAAACCACAACCAGTTTTGTGGTTATCAGCAGGACACCATTATCATCACTGCCTTAAAACACAGCAGCTTTTAACCTCCCAAATGAGATGACAGGCACCAAAAGCTGTGTACCTGCTGTGTCCAGCTGCCCCTGCTCCAGCTGGGTCTCATCTATGACCAGGGAGGTGTTGCTGGCCAGCTGCAGCAGCCCACTGACCAGGCGATTGGCCGTGTAGTCCTTGTGCGGGATGAAGCGCGAGTGGTTCATGCTCTCGATGCTCATCCGGAGGTGGTAGGACTGCAAGGAGAAACAATCCATCAGCAATCCTGCCCTGTCCTGCAGCTTCCCCAGGGCATGCTGCTTCCTGCGCCTACAGCTGGCCTGGGAACCTGCTCAGCAAAACAAAACTTGGTGCTGCAGCACTTTATCCCAAACATCCAAATGCTGTATACTTAAAAACTTCCCAAAGGAAAATATTGCTGTTAGGAATTCATATCAGCTGTACTGCACATCTAGAGTGAGCTCAATAATAAATGATTTATTGCTAGTGTGACCCCAAACTGAATTACTGTGGCTTTTCTGCAGAGCAGTATCCACAAACTTGAGTAAACCCTAATGACGCCATAATTAAATGACCCAACTGTCTAAACATATCAATCCAGAAAGACCAAATAAAGCATGCAGCATCTGCCTGTCGGTTCAACACCTCTGAGGAGAGGATTTCACTCCATATTCATCCTAGATGATGAGGTACACAGGCCAGCCACATCTTTATTGTTACCTGCTCTCTAAATGGGGAGCAGGAGAGCTTTTCATCAGCCTGCCTTGAGCTGGTTGAAGCAGTGAGACACATCCCCCAGCCCCTGCCCTGTGCTTACAGCTGGCACCAGCTGCTGGATGAGGCGGTACAGGTGCTCCGTGAAGGCGCTGCTCCGGGGACAGCCGCTCAGGTTGACGGTGAATTTTCCCAGAGGAAGCACATCCCGTCTGGCATAACTGCACCAAAAGCAGCACAGGTTAGGCAAACTCCTGGTCAACACTGGATGCAGGTGTCATTCAGCTTGAGCACTGTGTGGTGTCTCTGACAGGCAGCAGGATTTCAGAGCACACACACCAAAATCAGCCAACTCTGCTTCCTTCCTCCTGTGGAGCCCAAGGAGCTGAGCCCGGCTGGAGCTGCTGCTCAGGGCTTTGCAGCACGACACAAAAGCAGTAATTTACAGTGCCTGGCATCCTGCAATGGCCTCCAGACGTTCTGTTCTCCTTGTACTCTGCTGAACACACTTCATTCTTTTCCTTTCTGGTGCCCAATCTCAACTTCCCTCCTTATCACACTTGTTCATCTCCTTTACCTGCCCTCAGCTTTCCTCTCCCTCTTCTCACTGTGTATCTTCTCCCCATTCTTCACAACTCTCAACCTTTTTGTGATACCAGCTAAGAGAGAAAATACATTCTAGTCTAAGTGTTGGAACATTCACAGTCCCACTAAAAAGAATGAAAACAGAACTCATTTTGATTTTGAAGACTAAAATGACTAAATTTGGGCCTGACAACTATAATGTCTGAAGTGTCACACTTAAAATTTTAATGAGTCAAAGGATGCTGCTCTTTCACCCAGAGACAGTTTAAATCAACATAATAAATTTCTATCACATGCTAAATAGGTCACTTGACCTTACCATTAAACAGGTTTACATTTAATTAAACAAATTGCCAGAATGTACCTTTCAGTACCTTGTAGTACCTAAGCAATAACTCCTGCAGTCAGGAAATGCTGTCTTTGGGAAGTCAGTAGCATGTCCTACTCATTAGAAGAAGCCAGAGGCAGAAAGATGCTTTTATACCTCTGTTTAAAAGTGTCTTGGAGATTTTGTCAGCTCTCAAAGCAGCACTGAAAATATACACTGCCATAAAGCTGGTCTTTTATCAATATTTACTGTTATTTCAGACACTGAAATCTGCCTTTGTGTGAATTGTGACAGGAAAAATCTATCTGGACAAAGTACTACTGAAATAAGTATTATTTCAGCTAATTCTGCCATTTATTTGCAGACTGGTGAAGAACCCCACAGAAGGAGATTTATTTTAAATGACAAATTCATGAATTCTCAGCACACATGCAAATACTTACACTGTAGAAATGAGATGCAATATCAGGTATTCAGCAGCCAAACTGTCTCCCAAGAGGGCATGGGTGAGGAACCCCAGCAACTCTGCTCTCACTGGTGACAGCTCAGACATGAAATTAGAAACAACTGGCAAAAGAGCAGAAGACAAATGTCAGAAAATGTTCTTTTTTCTCACCCTCTTCCCACTATATAAATTTGACTTTCTGTCACAGTTTGATGAAGAAAAATGTTTATTCCAAAGCAGTCTAGGAAAAATAAACAAATGTTCATTGGTTTTTCCAAATGGCTTTGGATAACCTGAGTCACTCAACATTTCCTTGGAAATGATTTTTTTTAAAAATCAGATATTGTGTAATGCATTTGCAGCAGGCTATTAAGTGTAGAGCCAAATTTCTAAAATCCATAGCTGCTCTATTTTATATTAAAGGCAGAAAAAACCTTTTATATATTGCTCAGAACAAGCAATAAAAGGCAGTCAAGGAAGAAAGTTATAAATATCAGAGGTCTGCAAGCAATAATTCAATGAAAAAAAGTAACAGTCAGACAAGGAATAGTACAGTTGCTTAAAAGCAGAATTGCCTTACTTTGTGCACAGTATTATGAGTCTCTATATTATCTGTATGTTTCTTATTTCCAGTATCCCACTAAATTGGAAATCTAATTTTCCAGCAATTCACAACTCTGTTTGAAAACAAATCAAATCTTATGGCTGAACAACTTGATAAAATCCTTGGGCACGTAGAATGCCAAACCAAACTCCACATAAATCACATTTATTTCAGCCAAATAAAAACATAAGCATCACATAAACACAAACATCTGCATCCTGTGCAGCACTGCATGGTTCTTCCATTTAACAAGATTTAAATTCAAACCCTGCTGTTGAGGCATCTGAGCAAAGCAGTATTTGCTCAGATGTCCTGGAAAGAGACACTCACAGGTTTTACTCTCCTCTTCGTTAAGGCAGGCAGGCAGCAAGGGGTTAATGTGCTGCAATTTCTGTGCCAAAATCACGTGGATCCGGGGCACTAAGGAGGCCGGGGGGCTGTGCACTCTCTGCTCCTCAGCCGTGTCCATGCACTCCATGGGATCAAGGGTTGAGCTGTCCCTGGGGAGAGGGCACAGCACAGAAACATTCCAGGGGAATTGCTCTGCTCTGACCCGGAGCAGCTGGAACCAGGCCAAGAACAGAGCAACAAACAAGATCCTGCCCAGCTCCTGGTGACTCCTCCCACACTCAAACTACCTTCTTTAGGATCTTTATTAACGCCATAAATACTGAATCACAACTGCATAATGACATATTAACACCAAAGCAGGCTTGACCCAAAATATCTGGATTCTATTATTTTCAGAAAATAATCAAGTCATATTTTTTTGAAGAAAAAAACAATCAATCCAACAAAAAACTCCATAAAACCAAACCCTACAAACAAAACCACATTTATTATTAGCTGCACCATTTACTAGGCTGTAGCTTCAAGTAAAATATTACACACTGTTCTGTCCAGCCTGTACTGAGTGAAGTCTAAACAGCAGCTTTTTAAAAAATAAGGTCATTTATTACATTTGTCTCTATATGCACATGTGGGATTTTCATATCCCACCAGGCTCTGAAGCCTGACAAGATCTTCTAGACAGTCACATCACAGCTCTGTCTCTGGCTGAGTAAAAGAACTGTGAATAAATAAATCCTAATGTACCCCTGCTGGAACCTGGAGGTATTACCTCTTAATTTAAGAGTTCAGATACACAAGCTTGGCTTTCCCCAAAGAAGTCTTACAAAATTTCTTCCAGGTAGTTTTCATTTTTCATTCTCATTTTTAGAAAGTAAAATCCCTAAAGTGACTCTATCAGATGACAGTAAAGTTTAGCACAAATTTCATCTTCTTGTACTGGTTTTAGAAGCTGTCAAGCTTTACAACTTCAAAGCCACTTCAGCAGTTCACCCACACACTATCCACTCTTTCCATTAAAAGAGTTTTCTTTTGTTTGCATCCAAAATGTTGCTAAATGCCACCATTTTGTCTTCTTGTTATAGAATGACACAGGGAAAAAAGCCACAAGCACCTGTGACAGAGCAACTGAGCTGTCAGTCTGGGATTAGCTGTCACACAGATGATAACAAAAAGCAGCTGACCAGGCTGAGTTAATTTTTAAGAAGTTGGCACTATAAAGGATTCACATTGCACTCTGGGTATTGTACTTGCCAGACAGATAAACTCACCAACAGAAATGATTCAGAGTGCAGTGGTTCAAGAAATCAGCAGGAATTATGTTAGATTTTGGTCAAGAGTTTTATTTTGAAAATTGACTTCTTGCATCCTAAATTATTTTGTGTTTTGTCAGGCAAGGAATTGCAGAACAGTTGGTGAAATGGGAAGTTTCTAACAGTGGATTAAGAAGAGAGATACCTTAATTAATGAAAAATCAACCCATTTTTTACTTATTTTGGTCACTATAACTCTCCATGCATACATGGAAACTTTTTAATACTCTTCAGAAATGCTTACATTTCTGGTAACAGCCTTCATGAAATTAGAAATGACTTCAAAAGGACATTTTATAATTTTAACATTTCCTTGAAAATTTTGTTCACTATTCACTTATTCACTGAGAGTTTAGTACACATGAAAGAGTATAAAACATTTAGCCATAGAAGCATTTTCTGCTTTACAGACTGTACAACAACCTAAAAAAAGATGCACTGAGTATCCAAGGATATGGATGTACCAGAGCACATTGGGCTTCAGTTTCCAGGATGCTGAATGTAACACTTCCCTCATCAAGCTATTTTAAAGCAACAAAATTTACCTCTTAAGCATAATTATCATGTATTTACACATTTCCTTGCCTGCTCACTGCAATAAAAACCTGCATTTCAGGGCAGCCTTACCTCTCTTCACTGTTCACTATGCTCAGCACAGGGTCCACAGACAGAACACCAAACACCTCCAGCACATCATTGACTTTGAAGCTCTCCCAGTTCTCATAGACCTGCCCCAAACAGAAAAGAAAATGCAGAGGCAGATGGGCCACATGCACAGAAAAGCACAGCAGAAAAACACAAAGGAAACTCAGGAGACTCAACTGTGGACTGAGAACAGTCTGAGTGAAGAAGTCTCCCCTCACCCTCAGTGTCAGTAAGCTTACACTGGAAAAGGGAGTTTCTCTGATTCCATGCTTTTTCTATTGGCATTCTTTGCCACACAAGTGTAAACAATTGTATTCTCTTCTGATTCACCAAGATTTGCTGAATAAGAGAGAAGTCAATACAGAAACAGCAGAGACATTTTGTGTTAACTTTCATGGCAATATAGCATAGCAGTGACTCAAGGACTATTTTAAATTCAAAACACAAATGTGTAGCTTATTGGTTTTCCAGCTTGGTTTTTCAAAGCTGCTTTTCAATTAGAGGAGATATCCTAAAAGAAAAATACCAGGGCTCAATACCAGCTACACCCTCAAGCATCTAATACTGGAATCTTTTTTTTTTAAACTAAGTGAGGTGAGAAGGTGAAAGCTCTAATAAATGCTGCTGAAGGATTCCAGCAATTCAAATGCAGCACTCAAGAAGAGAAACACTGTGTTAGTGAAGAGAAAGAATGTAATAATCTCTAGAAACAAAATTGTGGACTTGAGACACAATTTCTGGGCCTACAAACCACAGCAAGGCTGATTCTGTCTGCCTCACGGGGAGCACAGCCCTGCTCATCACCTCTCTGGCTCTTACCTTTACAAGACACGCTGGTCCCTTCTCTCCTGGCAAGGGGAAATTCAGGTCAAGTGGAGGGGAACAGTTGGGAGAAATGACATGATGACCTGCAGAAGCTTCTGTTTCTAATCTCTTTGGCTCCACACATCCATGGATATCACTTCCACTGCCTGAAAAACACCGGATTTGCAGGCTTTTTAAACAGAAATGCAGAACTGAACAACTTTCTTCAGTGAGCAACACAGAATAAAACTAATTTAACAAGACATTTGAGACAAGAATATTTAATAATGCAATATACTTGACAGAATATACTCTTAATATGAGAAGTCTCACAAGTGCATATTTTATGTAATCAAGTTAAGTGTGAGGGAGAGTACTAACAAAGATCTATGTGCCTTGGAAACCCAAACATGGCAGGAAATCTGATTTTCAAAATGCAGTGTTTAAACCAGGGGAATGATTTTTTTTTTTCTACAGTCCATATAACTGCACAGGTAATATTTTTCTACACTTCATGTTTAAAAAAACAGGTCAGAATATGCATAAAAACCAGTATAATAAAACCTCTGTAGATTGTCAGCAAGTCACACAACACGTATATAACACTGTAGGCTCTCCTACACTCCTTCAAATCAAACCACTGACTTCAACAAAGCCTCCAAATCATAAAGGCTGCAACAACACTAATGATTAAAACAGCTGCAAATATTTCAGCTTTTAGCACTGATTTTTTGCCAAATCCTGGAAAGATATCAGAACAACTATTCATCAACAGCAACTCTTACCCATGTGCTGCTCCTTCTGTTTGGAGGGGTGCAGATCCATGTCCTCATCCTCCTCATAGCTCCTCTTGTGGCGACTGGGGGTGTAGGAGGTCGAGGGGCTCACTCGGGCTTGGCTGGCACTGACGTACGCCTGGGACTGAGGGTCAAGGAACCCACACACTGAGCAGGGGAAACTCAGCCACACTCAGGTTTAGTTGGTTTATTTTTAACAAAATCCTAATCTTAACATGCTCAGCTACAGCTGTTTTATAGGACACAGGTGTTTTATAGGAGAGTCTCACTGTGTAACAGTGTCCTGCTGTAGAAAATGCCAATGGCTCAACCGAAGTTTCTCTTTTCCTGAGCATTTGCAACTAGAAATTGACAGAAATTTTCAAGACTCCTCCAAGCAAAAATCAAAACAAATGCTCCTAAATTAATTTGCATCCTCTTCGTGCATATTACACACCATCAACTTTCTTCTCTTTCTACATTTATCACCTCTCCAGAGCCGCTAAAAAAAAAAATCACCAACAAATTTTAAATGAACTTATCTCCTTAAATCTAATGTATTTGTTGGTGACCACTGATTGTATAACAAAACACTGGCTCAGTCAAAAAAGATATTTCTTTCACCCATGCTGATTCACCAGGCACTGGAACACAGTAGAAAGTCTGTCTCTCCGAGGTGACTGTTTGTGAGGAGTTCAAATCAATTTCCTGCTGAGGCTGGAATCCCAAGAGAAATTTGGTTGAAAATCTGATTACTGCTTGTTTTCTTTTTTTAAACAAAACCCACAGATTCAGTTACTCAGCTAGAAGTTACAATTAACATGCAAGACTACACAACTCAAGAAAAACTGAATATATAATGTTTTGATTCAAATTGCACTGCACTACCAAAAGTAACTGTTTTCCATAGCAGACAGTTTCAAGGTCATGGGCGCTCCCCCCTCCACTCAACCAAAACAAATTTTAAATACAACAGAAACAGCTGGAAGCCTGCTGAAATCAGAATGCCAGTGAGCAGTTATAAATACTCTGCTTTCCAAACCAAAGATTAATTTTGCATTTAAAGCAGTATCTTCAGGAATCCATTACCAAGTACCAAAGAAACTCTGTCACACTTATAAAACTGCAACTTTCCATCCAGTATTTCTTCTCTAAGTTCATATTATTTATGTAACTTACCCCACATTCTGCCACATCTCTGTATTTACCAAAATGCAAAACCTGTCAAGAGGAAAAAGGCAATGTAATCATTCTGTTTCTGACACAATCCTGAACATGAATCACACCAAAATCACTGCAGTCCAAAGTCCCTCACACACATCATTTCCTATTCCTCAACAGAAATGTAACAGGTTATGTTTTACTGATGCCACTGGAGCTGAACACAGTTACTATCAGTGTCCAGACTGCCTAGATTTAACTCACAAACTAGAGAAATACAAAGACCAGAATGAGTAAAATGACAGATCAATATTTCACTTACACGTGCATTTGTGTTTGGGTCAACTGTTTCATACACTCCCACGTAAAACTCAGGATCAAACATATCTTGAACCATGCAGCGAAATTTCACTAAGCTGTTGGGTTTTAGGTAATGTACAGGAACATCATTCAGTGATGGAACCTGTGAAAAAACAGATTGTTCTATGCAACTGGTATATATTGAGCAGTGCTCTGAAGTAAGCCAAAACCAGCATAAAAACTTAAATCTCTGAACATCCAGTATATTTTCCTCCTTACACTCCTATACATATAACACACTTAATATTTTCTGGGTGCATCTCCCATCCTAATCTAAGCAGTGAAGACACCAACACCTTTCTGCAATGGCTGTTACAGATAATTCTTACAGTTATCAGACACTTAACAGTTCCCAAATTCTTCCAGTCCCAATACTGGACTATGAAAGAGGTGGTTATAGGTCACTGGAACTGTATGAAAACTGTACAGCATTTGAAACCAACTTTTAACTTTTAGAACTATTGCAGCTGCAGGATTGAACAGAATTTACCACTTAACTTATTTCTACTTAACAGCACTTCCACCATGTGCTATGTACCAGCAGTATTAGAGCAATTTGCATGCACAACTTCTTATAACAAAAGGTCCTGGAAAACCTGTATGTTAATTTCCCAGTCCACATCGGGAAAGTCTTTTGCACACAGTTTTACATGACAATGGGAAAACAGAAAGAAAAGAAATCAATGCCTAAGCACGTGGTATAACTTGAAAGAATGAGACTTGCAATATGAATAGAGTTTTCTAAATTTGAAATAAAATCTTTGTTGAAAAAGCCCACATCCAACATTAAAATGCAACAAAGACCAAAAGTGGCCCTATAGGAAGTGGCATTTTAACAAAAGTACATCCCCCTCACTTTTCTTTGAGTAAGAAAATACTATTTCAATTCCTTCTGATATTATAAATTTTACTCAGTTTTGCCATTTATGCTTTAAACTACCATTTAACACTAAGTACAGAATACTTTCATTGACTGAGAGAGAAACAAAACATTTTCACCTTTCATGTTTTTAGTCATAAGTAGAATAGATTTGATATGGAAGTTTCTAATCCCCTTATTAGTTCCATTATATCATTTCTGCTACAGTCTTTTAGAAAGATACCAGCTTTTGAACTCAACTGTGCACATTTTATTTTTAAAACCTAAAGCACAGCTTCCCTGCTAAACTGTACAACCCAGGCCTGACCCAGCCCAATAAAGCACAGTTTTAGTAGGAAAAGCACTTTTTCCTCAAAACCTGAAGGTCCAGGCAACCATTTATTCAACCCACACAAGTTTGCAGCGTTGTGATAAAAGCTCCTGAGAGAAGAGGTTTATAACCAGCAGCTGAGAAGCTCGTGGTGCACACCGAGGACTCACACTTCCCCAAAAATGACAATATTTGTCATCTCCTGCCATCTACTGACTGTGCTGCAGAGTGGCAGCACCCAGCAGTGATGGCCTAGGGGAAGGAGGGTGCTGGAGGGGATGGATAGGCTGGGACTTCACATCCTGGCTTTGCACTCAGGTTAAAGCAGCCGAGGTGTACATTCCACATCCCAAAGCCTGGGCTTGAAATGCAGCTGCGCCCTTATCGTGAAAAGGCAGGACTTATGAAAGGCAAGACTTATCAAAAGCAAGCCACTGCAATAAAATGTAAAAAACGATGAAGTTTAAGAAAAAGTGTAACTAGAAAAGAATAAAATGCTCTTACCCAGTTAGTAGCATTATTTTCTTTTAATTTCTCCTTGAAGTATTCGGTTACCTTCTTCTCCCAATCAGAATTTGGAACATTTTGGGCTACAAAAACAAACACATTTATGTGCCTATTAGCACCACATAAGAGACTTTCATCCAGCATTCTCCTGGCGTATCAAACAAACCCAACTTTCAATTCTATCTTAGGGAAGTAAGCGCATCTTAGACTAATTTATTCGCCTTGCAATTCACTGACTTCCCATTTCAAACCCTTTCAGGCCAACCAAGAAGCACAGAACCATTCTTGGAAGCGAGGGAAAGCTCCGCAACACCCCAGCGGGAAAGGGCAGGAGTCGTGGCACCGCTTTCCGCGCTGTGTCGGCTGCGGAATTTTTTATTTCGCTATTATTTTAGTTAAGATCAAGCCCAGCACGGAAAGAGCCGCGGCTGATAGCGCCGGTAACACCAGCGCCGCTCGGCAGCGCGCGCAGACAGCACGCGTAGTTGCCGGAACCCAGAGATACACGAAACAGACGGAACACACGCTGTACACAGGATATATAAGATAGAAGGCAGATACATAAGACACAGAGCCGGCCTCTCCGCTCCCCCGCCACCACCCCGCGAGGGAAAGCGCCGCTCGGTTCCGGGCGCCCTCGGGGCGCTCCCGCTGCCGCCCAGGGGCCGCGGGCCCCGCCTCACCGAAAATGCCCTGCACGATGCTCAGGGGGCTGTTCAGCCAGTCGCCCACGCACGGCATGGCGGGGTCGCTCCTCGCCGCGGGGCTGCCGGCACCCTGCGGCCACCGACTCCCCCTCGCCTGCCCAGCGCGGGGCCCGCCGCCGCTTCCTCCTCCTCCTCTGCGCCCTCCTCCTCCTCTTCCTGCGGGAATGGCGGCCGGGCCCGCCTCCCGTCCTTTT
>VXBB01004268.1:237510-272555 GCA_013399915.1 Illadopsis cleaveri
ATCTTGTGAACTTCACTCCTGCAGTACATACTGGTACTCTGAATGTTTCCTTTTTTTTTACTCTACAGGAGAAATGTCCCAAATTGACCATCTGGTATTTATGGTTCATGGCATAGGTCCTGTGTGTGACTTGAGGTTTAGAAGCATTGTTGAATGTGGTAAGTTTGGGCTTGTATAATGAGCAGTTGTATTCTTGCTGTTTAAATGTGGCTCTCTTTAGCTCATATTCAGATAAGCATGTTTTTATTTTTTTTTAAAGAAAAATCTCTGATGTCAAGAAGAATTTGTTCATGATTATTTTCCAAAGGCAGAATCTGAGTTCTGTCAAACTTGAAGCTTTAGCTGTTATTATTAGTACTCAGTATCACACTTGCAGGGTGATTTGGGTTTTGAGATATGTGGTGAGGGGTTTTTTGGTTGACTTTTTTTTTACTTTTTCTTTTTGTGGTATGAGTGAGTGTGTTTGCTTTGTGTGGTGTGGTTTTGTATTTGCTTTTTTTTTTTTTTAAATACACTCCAGTACAACTGAGTAAATTAAGAAAGCCCTGTCTGGTTATGGCATGAACTGGCAGGCAGTGTGAGATAAATAGAAGCTTGCTAGAAAATCTACTCTAACAAAAATTTGTACTTTCTTATTGTTAAAATAGTAATACTTGAAAAGATTTTTCCAGTTTTCAGTTTCCATCATTTGTACTCTGACTATCTGTGAAATTAAGGGGCAGGAGGGACTATTTATGTGTTACTTGAGTATTGCAGCAATCAGATTTTCATTATCCTTTCTCTTTCCAGTTGATGATTTTAGGACTGTTTCTCTGAAGTTGTTGCAGACTCACTTTAAGAAAGGTTTGGAGGAACGCAAAGTGAGCAGGGTGGAATTCCTTCCAGTTCATTGGCACAGTTCTCTGCATGGAGATGCAACAGGTGTAGACAGGTGAGGGCATTTTTAATGTTGAAAACATCTTAAAAGCTGCTTTTTAACAGGTTATGGAAAGTGGAGAAAAAGAACAGTTCCTGTGTTCTGCAGGCTGCATGAGTAAATATATGACTGGATTAGAAAATTGCAGATTTTTTTTTAAATTAACATTTTGATGAGGAGTATTTGGAAAGCTAGAAAGGCATGAGGAATATTTTTCTTGTTTCTTTTCATGCACACAACTTGTCAGTACTGGATTTGCATCAGAGTGCATGATACTTGATGAGTGAGTGTGTAGAGATTATGACCACAAGGATGAAGTGGTGAGCCTGGAGATGTTTTGTCCATGAGGTGTGGGCAATTTAGAGTGGAGAGTTTTCTATTCTTTACTTTCCTGCAGTCTGATTGAGTTTGACCCTAGGAGTTATTTCTGAGGAAGGCATTGAGCCCTCTGTCCAGTCCTAGAGGAGTGTCTGAATTATGATTAGGTACTTGAGCTAAGGGGTTCTTTTTTTGAAGCAAAGTATCTATATTTGGGTAGGAATGTTACAGCATTTAAAAATCTGTTTTAAAATCCCTTCTCCGTGCCTACCCCTTTGCTATGACTTCACATTTCAAGCTGTTG
Organism: Illadopsis cleaveri; assembly: GCA_013399915.1. Lineage (NCBI taxonomy): Eukaryota > Metazoa > Chordata > Aves > Passeriformes > Timaliidae > Illadopsis > Illadopsis cleaveri. The sequence continues at coordinate 239,049 of VXBB01004268.1, forward strand.
CCCTTGCTCAAAGCTGGGCAAGTAAAAATTGTGAAGGTGGCAACCTGTGCCACTTAAAGTGATGCTGATGTTCTCCAGACTGTTCTAGCTCAGTCAAATCACACTGCTTTCCTCCAGCCTTGATGTTTTATTTGCATTCGGGCACTGCATGAGGAGGGATCCTTATTCTGTTAATGAAACCAGGCAGTCTCAAGTCAATAGCAATTCCACTGCAGCTGTCTTGACTCCAGGCAGGCAGATGGTGATGCCAAAAAAAAGAGCATTTACCATTCTATGATTCTAATTTTACATGTTAGTTCCTTTTTCTCTTCCACTTCAATCTGCGCACCAAACTTCCCTGTTACTTTATGAGAGCAGTGTTGAAATAGAGAAGAGGTTATTTCAGGCATCCCTTCAGTCTGGAGAGAGAAAAAAAAGGAGCTGTATCTTTCTCAAATATTACAATCAGCAGGTAGTATTAATGTGTGAATATGCAACAAGGCCAGAAGGCTGTATGGGTTTTTGAAATCTCTGTAGCATTTACATTGCATTAATTTCAAAAGCTAACAAAGTTCTCACGAGTGTTTCTTTAAAGCCTTTCATGCTTTAACGATTCTGTGTTACCAGGAACATAAAGAAAATCACTTTGCCGAGCATTGGTCGCCTGAGGCACTTCACCAACGAGACGCTGCTCGACATCCTGTTCTACAACAGCCCCACCTACTGCCAGACCATCGTGGACAAAGTGGGCATGGAAATGAACCGGCTCTACGCCCTCTTCATGAGCCGCAACCCCGACTTCAGAGGGGGAGTCTCTGTGGCCGGGCACAGCTTAGGTGATTGCCTGAGGAGTGCTGCTTTTATCCCAAATCAGTTCTTCCTTACGGGAAAGTGCCCCCTTTGTAATGTATATCACTCAAATTAGCTGGTAGGGCATGGCTGTCTTTTAGAAAAGAGCTGACAAACTCCTCTCAACAGCTGAGTTTATCAGGCTTTGAGAGAACGTTGGTACTTGATAAAAACTTAATGTCTAGTCTGTGTTTAAAAGTTAACAGGTTATCTAGTGCAGTGTTAGGTGGGTGATTTCATTGTCTCAGAATCCCCACTTAATAAAAGTACAATCATTTTTTGGAAGATATAATAAGTGTTAGAGCAGCATATTGATATACTGGTTTGGACTGGAATTTTTCCTCCAGTTCATCAAGCAGTCTCAGGTGTTTAAGGAAAAATAGTTTAGTCATGGCAACTACATAAAACATGAATAGGGAAGAAAAGGGGTTGCTTTTAGCTGAGAGTGATTATGTTCAGGTTAATATGTTTAATTCAGCCATCTCTTTTGATCAAACTATACCATGATGTTACTATTGCATATAAATCTTGCTCAAGATTTAGGCACAGGAAAACTTGATATTTTTCCCAAATCAACTCTAATTCCTGTTTGCAGGTTCCTTAATTCTATTTGACATACTCTCTAACCAGAAGGACTTGGCTTCATCAGTAAATTCTGGACCATTCTCTGGTGTTAATGGGAGTGCGAAGGATGTGGCTGTTCATGATAAACAGGTAATTTGCATGCTGGTATTTCCAGGCCAATAGATCTGATATTTTCAGTCTTTTTTTTCTTATCTTTTCAGAATTTATTAGCTGAACCAAGTTTGTGGGTTTTGATAGTACATTTAAGCATGTTAATGGAAAGGTGCTGTTTTGTAAATATTGTCATTTCCCAGGAAAAATTAATTAGATCTCTCTTAACTTCCAAGTAGGCCAGTAATGAGATTTGATGGTGAACATCAGCTTTGACCCTTGTGAACGTGTGACTTGGTCTAACAGTATGTTTAGACTAGAAATGGTGACCAGTTGTTTGAGGAATAAAAGGAAGCAATTTTGAGTGTTTTGTCTCTCATAGTAATTTTTGAATGTTTAATTTGCAAGTCTATTTTAGTGGAAAATCTGTATCATGTTTCACTAAAAATGGATATATATTCGCAGAGCTGGCTTGATAACGTTTGTAAGAGAAAGTAGTTAAACTTGGGTTTGCTTGCTGCTTGTTTTCTGCTGTTAGAGGATGTGATTCTGTTTCTGTGCTGTTTTGTTGAGATGACTGAAGATACCAGTTCCTTGGGCTCCTCCATTGCTACTTCTGCTGATGACCTTTGTGAGCCTGAGGCAGAGGAGGATGTTCCTACTCTGCAGAAGACTCTGGAGATGCTCAGTCTGTCAGAGTACGTGAGCACCTTCGAAAAGGAGCGCATCGACATGGAGTCTCTGGTACAGAAATGTTCACTTGGCTTGTAGGGGTTGCTCAGGGTATGGAGGTTTATGTTTGGGTTTTCTTGTTGTTGTTTTGTTTTTCCTTTCAGTTCTGTGGCCATGAGAGCAGTTGCAAAGATAAGATAATCAATGCATGACTTGAAGACTTAATGTTCTGCAGCTCTTGTTGTTTTTTCTTGCTGTGGTGCATCCTCCCAGTTATGTCAAGGCACTTTGTATCATGTCTTTTTAATTTTTTGTATTTTCTGTAGCTTTATAAATTGACTTAACAAATTCAGAAGTCATTGCCAATAAGAAATGATTCATTTTACTAGAAAAGTTATAAGTACTTTTTCTACTAGAAAAATATGTTTTGATGTGTAATTTGATGTTTGTTTCTTTAGCTCATGTGTACGGTTGATGACCTGAAGGAGATGGGGATACCTCTTGGGCCAAGAAAGAAAATAGCTAATTTCGTAAAAGACAGAGCAGCCAAGCAGGTAAATACATATTTCAGGATTGAAATTAAAAGTTGTTAAGCAAATGTAACTGACTTCCTTGCTGTGGAGTAGCTTCTGTTCTTGAACACTCTTGTTAACATCCTGGATATATTAAAGAAATTTTGACAGTTGTGAAATTAACTTTTTTTCCCCCCTAACTTTAAAACTTTTCTCAAAAGGAACAGAAGAAAGCAGTAGCAGAAAAGAAAGCAGTGCTGGCTGCCACACTCCAGACTCAAGAAGATGCCCAGAAAGCAAAAGAGGCAGTTTCTTCTGTCTCACCTTCAGAGTCTGGTCAGATGCACTCAAAGAGGAAGCTCCCAGTTGGTGCATCTGTGTCTTCTATGAACATTGACTATGAGTATTTTGAAGTTGGAACTGGCCAGGTGAGACTGCTAGATCTAAAGGATTTGATCAATCGTCTCTTTGCACTATATTGTTTTTATGTTGATGACCTTTTGCTCCTTCCTTTGAAGCTGACAGTTCTGAGCGATGATGTGTCTGATTTCTGTCTGGTAGGTTTCTGTGGTTTACAGCGCCCTGGACTTTGAACCAGATATTTTCTTTGCTCTGGGTTCCCCTATTGGTGTGTTCCTGACTGTGAGGGGTGTGGAGAAGATTGATGAAAACTACAGGCTCCCTACCTGCAAGGGGTTCTTCAATATCTATCACCCAGTGAGTAGCAGTGCTTTTGAGATTTGATTTTAGTTGGTGAAGATGACAAAAAAGGCAGAATACTAAGTTTTACTTTCAGAGCATTACACCTCTTGTTCCCCTATGTACGTTTGCAAGCATGGGTTGTTTTGATAATATTAGCTTTGTTTCTTTTCAAAATTAAGGAAGTGGGTTTTTTTGGGGGGGGGAGGGAGTTGTTTGGGTTTTTTCATTAATTCGTAGATTTTTATGGAATATTTGTATTTTTACATGCAGTGTTTGTCCTGCTCTGTCTCATTTTCTCTAACAATTCAACAGTGACACTTTGATAGAGATTGAGTGCAAGGAAATCTTGCTGTTGTGTTTCCTCATTAGAATCTCCTTTGACAGGAGAATAAGACCAAAGTAGATCATGAACTTGCTTAATATGTCGTAAACTGAATTTCTGTAAATTTAAATAGTGCAGAAGTCAAAAATGGTTGTCTATAAATCATAAATAGGCATTTTTTTTCACTGAAATGTGATAATTAGAATAATTTTAAAGATAAGTAAATGTCCGTGTGTTGTCTCTCAACAGCTTGATCCAGTAGCTTACAGGTTAGAACCAATGATCATTGAAGACATGGATTTAAAACCAGTTCTCATTCCACATCATAAAGGCAGAAAAAGACTTCATCTGGGTAAAAAGAAAACTTATGGATCCTATTCATTATTTACTCATTTGATGCATTAGAATATTGTAAGACTTTAACAGAGCAATGAATATCCCTGGATATCTGACTCCATATTTTCCCTAAACATCAGATGTGACTCCACCCAACCCCGTGAGTTGGGCATTCACAATTTCATTCAAAAGTAACAATCATATTTCCTCCAGATTTAACCTTCTCATTACCAAACTTCCATCAAAAAATTGCTGTGCATTGCTTGATCACTTTCATTTCCAAGAAGCTGTGAAACAGGGACTACATTTATTGGCATCCCTAATGCCCACCATGATGTGTTTAATCAGAATCTATTCAGTTTTGGAAACCCTGAGGGAGAAGGAGCTTCTGTAGCCATTGGAAGGCAGGGACTGATTTCTTTTGCTCCTGGGTGCACATCAGACCAAGGTGCTCTACTTAAATTTTGTACTTCTAATAAGGAAAGTCAATTTTGCTGTTGTGCAAGTTCACAGAGCCCTTCTGAAAGCCTCTCTTGAGGCACTTGGAGAGATTCTGCAGCAACTGTCCTTTGGAATTGTCCATTAGAGTGAGTCTGCTTTGCTAGACTACACCAGATACTTGTTTCAGGTTACAACTTTCTAAAAGTGTGTATAGTAAAGGAGAAAAATATGGTCTGCTGGTTTTTACTGTTGCTACTTTGATGTAGGTGGATTCATTGACCCATTCAGTAAGAAGTCAATGGTGTATTAATTGCATTTCACCTAATCTTTTAAAAGGGAATAGAGAAGCAAGAACTGCACATTTATGACTTAGCAGGCCTGTTTCCCCTGGTAATTGGGATGTTTATTGACCAGAATTTCATCATTTTGCTTTTAGTTGGTAATTTTAAATCCTTCTGAATTCAGTTTGTTTGGTTTTTTTCCTTTCTCAGAGCTGAAAGACTCTCTGTCTCGTATGGGATCTGATCTGAAGCAGGGCTTTATCAGCTCTTTGAAGAGTGCATGGCAGACCCTTAATGAATTTGCACGTGCTCATACATCTTCAACCCAGCTGCAGGCAGAACTGGAGAAAGTAGCTAACCAAATTAAAGAGGAGGAAGAAAAGCAGGTGGTGGAAGGTACATAGACACATTATTTGTTTTCCTGTAACTTATTTATCTCAGATAAGTTGACATTTGAGTATCCCAGTGACTGTTTGCTGTTGATTTTCCTTACCCTGTTAAGGAAGTTTCTGCTAAAAGCCAGGTTCCCACCAAAGTTGCTCTGTCACTCTCCTCCTCAGCTGGGTGTGGGAGAGAAATTGCAGTGAAAGCTTTGTGGGTTGGGGTGAGTTCAGGGAGAGATCACTCAGCAGTCACTTTTTAAGAAAAGTGTTTAAAAGAAGTCAGCCTATAGTTCAGTAACCTTTCTGAACCATGCTGGTCAGTTCAGGTTGTTATTATTATTGTCTTATCACAAACATTTGGAAATTACAGCAGGAAAAATGAATAATATTTCTTAATTATAGTCAAGCAGACTGTGCTTGAGAACAGTTTGAATCTGAAACTCTTTGATTTCAGCTGAGAAGATCACTGAAAGCCCAGAGCCTCCAAAAGATGAAGATGTTTCAGTGAAGGTTGGGATGCTGAATGGAGGGCGTCGCATTGATTATGTTCTGCAGGAGAAACCAATAGAGAGCTTCAATGAGTACCTGTTTGCTTTGCAGAGTCACCTGTGCTACTGGTAAGGGGAAATATCTGTGATGCCAGAGACAGTGCTTAGGGTGCACAGTATATGTGATTGTCCAGGAGTGTCAGGCTCAGGGGGTTGTGCTTGGATGTCACTATTTGATAATCCAATTTCAAAATGAAATCCTGTGTTAAGACACAGTGAACAATTTTTTTGCAATAAAGACATTGAACACTGTTCTCTTGACCTTTTATATTCCAAACACAAAGATTTTTAACCACTGTCATTTTCAAAATAAGGAGAGCTCTGGAAGCATTTTGACAACTTTTCAAATAGCTTTTCAAATAAAACTGTTCACTAAGGGTTTTTATTAGACTACAGTAAGTGGTAAAACTTTATTGCTTCTTCTGGCAGAGCAAAGGATGTGTGAACTATATTTAACAACACCACTTGGTATGTAATAACCAGCCTTGGGTGTCAGCTGTGAGCTGTGCAAAGTGGTCTTGGTGAGGGAGGAGTGACTGCTCTCTCATTTGGAGTTCAGCAGGTGCTGGACAAAGAGTGCTCTACATTCTTTCTGAACGTTTTGATTTTCAGTAGGTAATTTGAGCAGCAGGTGTTTTTTCCAGGGGTTAAAATACAGCTCTGAAGGCGTTACCTGAAGGGTCTCGGTAGAGCCATCATTACTTCCCCATGGAAGTTCAGCACCTGCCAGGGGAGGGATTCCCGGGGCTGCTGTGAGCCCTGAGGTGACCCGGTGGTGGCAGTGCCGTTCCACAGGCAGGGCTGGAGGGATGGGAATTCTTTCCACAGGGTGGCAGCCGATCACAGGATTTAAAAAGCTTGCTACCTGTAGCTGTTTTTGTCATTCGAATAAGGAAGATAAGCACAGTGATGAATGACCCAAATAGGAGAGCATTCTTTTTCTAAGGAATGGTGGGGAAAGCTTTAAATGGAATGCTCTGAGTGTTGGAGAGATTGGAGCTTCTGTGCTGAACCTTCTGCTTGTTTTGCTGCTCATTTAATGCAGAGACCATCAAGGAATGTCTATGCTGAATTGTGGAAAATACATGTAGTCCCTTAGCTTGCATGTTGAATTCTGTACTGGTGTTCTGCAAATTATGTTCCTCACATTTGTAGGATCACAGTTCTGAGCTACCTAAATCTCCTTTACTGGCTCCCAATATCATTTATTTTAAAAAGCACAGGAAGCTGCCCTCATCTAACAACTCCTGCAGCTCTGGAACTTTGTTAAAATTTGCCTGTTTAACATTGTTATTTTTTATGTTGGTATTGTTTATGTGTGTTTAAGTAGCATTTTATAGATGAAGAAGAAAATTCAGTCCATTCATGTTAACTTTAAATTCAGATAGCCCAAAGCTTTGATTTTTGAAAAGAGGAGGGAAAACAGCCACTTGGAAGGTACTAATCTTTAAATTATTTGAGAGCTGTCTAACATTTTAATGGTAAGGAAGAGATTAAGACTATGGGTATTTAACCTAGTCTGTTTACAATTAAGGACCTGCCAGTTAGAGAAGAATCAGAATATTGCTGCTAGAACTGGGCTAATTAATGGAGTGGGACAAAATGAGTAGAATGAAGTGTGGAATATATTCAGGACAAAAAGTGATACATTATTTGAGGAGATTAAGACAAGGAAGTAACATCAAAGAAGCGGATAGAGGAGAGGATTTAGAGTTGCAGCATAGGAAGTTAAGGAGGACAGGATTAAATGCACTAGAAAAAAGGTAAATGCATAGTCTAGGGTTGATAGCAGAACTGATTCAAAACTTGTGTAGAATTACAGCTTGAAGGGAGGTAAGGCCATATTCATGACAAATAAATACTAGGCCAAGAGGTTGTGCAGACTTTTTAGAGAGCTGAAATAGGATGGAATGTGACTTAGGAGAATAAGAAGATAGACCATACTGAACTAACTTTTTCCTTTTTTTTTTCTTTTCTTCCCTTTTTTTCCTTTTGTTTTATTTATTTCATTCTTCATAGGGGATCTGAAGACACTGCCTTGCTGTTTCTCAAAGAGATATACAGGACCATGAATATCAATCCTGAGCAGCCACAGCATTGATGTATAAAAACATGAATTTGTAAGTTTGCTCTAATGTAACTTCTGTGCTCATATCAAATTCAGCTGCAGCTTAGATGTCTTTACTTTCCCTTTCTCCTCTCAAGTTTAAGTTATGAAGCAGAGAGCTATAAAATGTCATTTTGATTGCAAAAACAATTTCTGAACTTGAATGCAGAGGAAGCCTTTGAGTTCTTCCTTTCATTTGCAGAAGATCTCTGATGTTAGTGCTTTTGGTACTGGATAATAATTGCCACTACAAATACAACAAAAGTATCATCTCTTTGTTATGCTTCTCCCTCAGTTCAGTTGTTCAGTGAATGTTCAAGAATAGGAAAATGTGGTGAAATTGGATATGATGAAACTTTATTTACAGTGCAGTAGATTAAAGAACCTCAACAGTGTTTTACTGTTGCAATGTCCATATTGGATTGGTTGACCAATGGTGCACATTTGCCAGCAAAAAGCTGTTTGTCTCCTAAGAAGGTGTTAAACATTGCTATTGATAAATTAATGAGACCCTTATATAGGTCAGTATTTTATTGTCTTTGTATAGATTAAGAATTTCAGTAGAACAAGTGAAATGACACAGCATGGAAGTTTGCTTTGAAAAGAAATTAAATACACATTATAATTGAGTGTCTTAGATCTGAAATTGAATTGGAGGTATTTTTATTTTAAGATTTAGGTTTCTGAACTGAGCATCTGTATTGTACCAGTTTGCATCACTGGATGTTACAGAAAAGAAAATATTTTCTTGTGAGAGGCAAGGAAGAAATAATATGCACCTTGCCTTTTTGGAATCATACAAGATAGTTGCTGATGTATTTCTCCATTTTCAGAAGAACTGATAATGTCAAGGTACATAAATACCCAGCATGAAGAGAAATGCTTAACATTTCAGGGGAATATTTTTGGTATCTTTCATTGCTACCATACAGTTTTAGTACTCCTTTGTAACAGAATGGTTCTGATGGTCAGTTGATAGCAGCTTTTTTAAAAATAAAATGTCAAGGCTGATCAAATGCATTTCTTTAAAGCGTGGAGAAGTAAAAGGGAAAAGGCACCAGCTGGCTGCACAGCTCTGACAGGGCTCTATCAGTCATCACAATGGCTTATGCACAGTCTCAAGTCATAGTTGCAGAATTTTTTCTCTATTTCTGTTTCTTTATGATGGCTCTGGTTGAAATCATAGGAATCTCATTGCAAAGGAAATGCCTTTAAGCCTCATTCAGGGGGAGTGGGATGTGATGATTTGGCAGGGCAAAGCTCAGAGGGGTTTGTTGCTCGCTGCAGCAGACACTGGGGGAATTGTGTTTTTTTCACTGAGAACTGCACCGTTGGGGGACAGTGTAGCAGGATGTCACACAGCACAGTCAGGGAAGTCTGTAATTCCATTAGGAATGGCTCAGAGTGTCCCTCAGCACTGGCTTGACTGGACAGTTTGAGACTAGGCTTCAGATACCAGAGGCTTTAATGAGAGGCAGAAAGCATTGAAGTGGTGTCTTGGGAAGGCTGCACACCACCAGGATCTTTTCCACATGACAAGAAATGTCTTTACATGTGCTGTGTAAAATATTATCACATCACAAGGAATCTGGAAGAAGTGGAAAATTCTCCCCCAATGCTAGCAGTCATGTGGGTTTTTTCCCTTTTTTTCTGTTCTTGTAAGATCTTCAAACATGAAGGGTGGTGTGTCAAGGTAATGGATTATCCAGTGGTGCCTCTGACAGCAACATCCATTTTATTTTGTATAAGTGACTTGATTTAGCTCTTTTAGACCATCTTGAAGCTGCTCTTTGTGGAACAGTTGTGTAAGGTTTAATGTAAACAATGGAAAGAAATTCACCAGCAGATTAAACCTTGGGCATATAAACTATCACCATCCTCAGTAAGATAATTTATTACCAAAAGCTAAAGAATCTAACAGCTGGTTAAAATGTATAATAAATGACACCCTATTAGCAGTTGTTGTGAGCTTTTTCTGTTTGCAGTTGTAATTGCCAATTTGTGTCCACAGAAAGTACATTTCAGAGGCTTACTGTATGAAAAGTTTGATTAAAAACGTGCATGGATTTTTAGATCTTTTTGTGTCGTCTAGAAATCAAATGGTGGCATATTTAATTTGATTAGTACTACTGCAGGAATAGAAAACCTGATAGATTTTCTATTTCCAATATGTCCATGCTCTGTTCTCTCTGCACAGCCATACCCATTGCCCCAGCAGTCCTGCTGATGAAGAACATCTGGTGTTTTCATAGCTGCACATGACAGGAGAAGCATCAGAGGGTTTTTTTTCCTGCCAGTCCAGAACTTGCTGGATTCCACCTTCTTGTGTCACTTCAAGCAAACTTCAGTTATGAGATGATCAGCACTGTCATTCAGGAAATCGATGGACTGGCACAGTTTTGATCTTAAATCAGTTCAAGTTGTACCTTTGCCAAATATAAGGTGATTGAAGAAGGGTTTTTTGGCATGCAAATCATAACTTCTCTCCTTCAGCTCTCCTGTCTCAGCTGGCTGCCAGACATGCTTTGCCTACCAAGGCAGCGTGTCCTTAGTGAAAAGGACTTGATGAGAAACAGCAATAATCTACTTTTCTTGACACATTTGTTCGTCCACCTTTAAGAAATGAAATGTGAACTGTAGTTATAACCATCTTTAATACAGATTACACAAACCAGTTCATATTAACTAAGAACTAGCAACCAGAATCATTTTCTTACTATTGTAAGTGTGATGGAGATTATTTTATAAAGACCTTTTTAAGCCTCTGTTAAGAGTTTTATTGTGGCTTTTTTTAAAGTAAAAATGAACCTTTGACTTTGAAAATATTAGTAGTTTGTTACAGCTAGTTCAGTGTTCACATATCATAAAATGAGGAATGATTTGAAATGACATTTTGATCTGATAATTATAGAATCACAGACTATTCTAAGTAAATGAAGGGAATTGTAGGGAATCTAGGCTGCAGTTGTGAGAACTAAAACACTTACCTTGACTTTGCAGTTTAACATCTCAAAATAGTTACTGTAAATAGGAACCTGAAGGTTATGGGTGCTAGATAATAATCTAGATCCAGCCCTGCAGTCCAGACTCCATTTTCATGTGGTGAGGTTGAGGTGAGTTAGGTATTGTGAAACCCTTGGAATTCATGTCTCTGAATACTGAGCTTCTGTAGCTTTCCTCTGGCTTCAACTTACACACACATTGTGGCAATCCTTAATATTAGTGGCTTAACCTTATTCCTGACTATTTGCCTCTGTTATTGCAGTAAACAAATTTTGAAATGCAGTATGGTTTTCTTTTTTCCTTGATATATGTAAAATGCACATTATTGTGTATATAAATTGATTGTTGCAATTAAAATTACCTTACTTCCAGTGGGTCTTTACAACAAGGTTTTATATTTAATCACAAAAAATAGCTTGAAGGGTTGCTTAGACCAACTTGCCTGCTTAGGGGCTGGTTCAAGGCTGGAGATCCTTTGCCTCTCTGGCTCTGTTGCAGTGTTTGACTACTGGGATTGCAATTTCTTTTCTAATACACAGTTGAAATTTTCTGGGTGGGGCTCTTATCTGTGGCCTTTTGTCCTTTCTCTGCCTCTTCAAGAATAACATCTGTCTTCTCTTGTACTCCTACTTTTGACAGTTGAGGACAGCAATGAGATTTTCCTGTTTGGCTTCTCAAGACCCAACACTTCCCTTGGCATTTCCTTGCCTGTCATGGGCTGTGACCCTCCAGTGATTTTTGGGGCTTCCCACTGAACTGAATTTCCAAAATTCCTCTTGCTCTGGGGAGCAAGTTTGCCAAAGGAAACTTTTTATCCAAAACAGACATTTGTCTTTGTATCTTTATAAATTAACCTGTCAGACAGAAATTTTTAACCTTTACAATGTTCTTCGTTAGTTAGAATACATTTTTTAAAATATATATATACAACACAAACCCCATGACCACTGGCCTCATTTTCATGTTAAATACCAGAGTGGAGGGTTATATCCACTTGTATTTATCAACTTTGTCCCACACTGAGCAATCTGATGAGTTTGCTTAAATAAAGAGCATTTTTAAGAAGGTGCTAGGCTGTATCACATCCCCTTGGGAGGAGACAGCAGCTTCAAGGAACAGATTTTATGGATATGTGAGAAGAGTTGCTGCAGGGGACCCTGGCTGGCAAGGTGCTGCCTTTGCAATGGAAGAGGGAACAGGAGGATGCTGCAGGAATGAGGAGCAGCTGGAGTGCAGAAATTGGTTTGGGAATATGGCATAAAAATCAGTTATAGAAACAAAAAATGGGCTGCAGCTACAGTAACAAGCCATTCTTATATCTTAAAGGCAAATGGAAGTTTGGACATGAAGGAGAAATGACTGTAACCTATGGTTATATAAAACAGAAAAATAAAATAGAGTTTATAGAGTGATTTAAAATCTGCTACAAATGAATACTTTGCTTCCTCAGCAGATATCATCTTTATGTGCTCCAACACACACCATACACAGCACAGCTTCCAGTATATCCAGTAAATTTTCATTAATTTTTGTATGTATTGTAATGCATAATTAAACAGATAAGGCTCATTACACTTTCATTAGACAATCCGCATACAAAAATTTAAAGTTTTCCCTGCTATATTTTCATCTGTGCTGAAGTGATTGTAAGCATTAAAAAAAAAGAAAAAAAGATTGTCCAGAAGATTTTTTTTAAAAATAAAAATATCTATGGAACAGGGCATAGTAGGACAGGAAAGGAGGTGGAAATTTTTATTAATTAATTGCAAGCAAAAAAATCAGAGCCTTTCTAAGAAATTCAGTACCTTCCCAAAAAATTCTCATTTGGACAGAAGTAATTTTTCTTTGGAAACTTTTTCTTTTGGAAAACTTTTTATCCACTGCTTCCCTCCCTCTGTTCCAGGACTCCCTGCTCCTGCCAGTAGGAATGTTCCTGTCCTTTGGGAACACCTCCTCACACAGCTGTTCATAAAAGTAGCACAGTCAAATAATTCCTCCTTGTGCTGGGAGATGCCTTGCATAGCACAGAAGATTTCCAGTAGCTGTGCTGGAGTTGTCCTGCTCCTTTCCCCATGAATGTTAAATTAATATTTATAACTTTGTGTCTGCAATATGACAAATGTTTTACAAGCTCTGTCTAAAATGCTGTTTCCATAATAATATTCTCCCTGATTCCTCCCTGCATGTGTGGTTTTGGGGTTTTTTTGACATGTGATGAATAATAAAATCTAGCAGTTCATATTTCCTATAAAATGATCAGTGCCAGGGTGCTCCTGGTGGACACTGGATGTTCAAATAGGAGGAGGGATTGGAGAAGAGCTGTATTAATGGACTATTATTTTAATCATCCCTTTGAATCAGGGTGTGTTCCCCAGAGTTGAAATAAAAAAAAAACACATTAATTTCTGTTTAATAATGGGAAATATTATTTCACATACCTGTAACCACTTCAGTGCTTTTGGCAAACCTGTGCTTAATCCAAACAGTGGAATCACTGACAACTACTTGGATTTAGTAGAAGCAGTCTGAGGGTTTTTTTCCACACTGTTCTAACAGCAACTCTTGAACTCTGAGCTTGGCTCTGGACCTGATTTTCATAACTGTAAATCAGGATTAACTTCTCAAAGGCTGATGGAACCAGTCCAATGTAAATATGATTACAGGCAGCCTGCAGGGCATTTCCACAGAGCCACTGAGGGATTGTTTATTTGCTTCAGGTGCAGATTGAGCAGGGATGTTCTCTAAAGAATTCCCTTTTTCCCATGGTGACAGGAATGGGGTGGAGAGAAGCAGAAGATGGGCTCTGGGTACCACACAGCTCTGCCAGGGAGGAGGCAGAGGGAAAAATGGGCATTGCAGCACTGAGCTGGGATCTGGGGCATCCAAACGGGCTCCTTGGAGCGTCCTTGGCCCTGTGTGTGGGGTTTGAGCAGAAAGCATGGGAATACCTGAACCTTGTGTTCTGCTGCTGTGTGATGCCAACAGGGGTAAGAAAAGCAGGAGTGTAGGGGTTACTCACAATCACCAGGAGCCAGGGCTGTCCCTGCAGAGCTGCTTTCCTGCTGGACAGCCCCCATTTCTCCAGCCTGCTGAGGTCCTCCTGTCCAGCACTTCCTTTTGGGATTTATTCCTACCTGCAAAGCGACCTATGGACAGAAAAACAAACTTCTCTGCCGTCTATTGCAGATCCCAAAGACTAAAGTACTTGTCTTTTTTACACAGTGGAAATTTTTAGTGACCTGAGCAGAGGTGGCCACAAATGCAGGGTTTGCTCAGCTGAGCTGTTTGGGGAGCAGAGAAGCCCACCTAAAGCACCCCCTTGAAGGTAAAATGCAGTTCCCCAAAGTGCAGGAGGAATGGTGCTTTCAGCTCAATGCCTCTTTAAACACAGGACTCTCAGGCTTCCTTTACATATGGAGGCTGTAAAAGAAACATCTTTTATATGTCTATAACCCAGCTTCAGATCCATATAAATCTGGGCAATCAAAAGTGAAGTGTGTCTATTTAAGAGATGGTTATAGAGAACAAAGGCCTGAGAGGAGAACAGATCAAGCAATTCACCTTGTAGCTCACTTTCTGCCAAAAAACATTTCAAATAACTTTTAATGTAATCTTGTTAGAATGGCCTCATGAATACAACAATGTTTATGCCCTGGGACTAAAGACTGCTCTGAATGCATGAGTAGGACAGGGTTTATTCAGAAACCAGGAGCTCACTTGAGTGAGTGAGTGAAAAGCCGAGTTTTTCTAAGCTGAGGTTTGTTATTTGTTGTGAAGCATTTGGTTATTCCTGTGTTGGTAGCTTAGGGGATTTGTGGTGTTCTCGGCATTGCAGGATGTTCAGATATGATTGTTCTGGCCCCACTTTTCTGTCTGCACAAAGGACTAAGAAAATACAGCTCTGTATATCTAGATAATCAGCTCTAGCTCCAGCAGCCACCAGGGAGGGTCTGAAGTGGTCTGGAAGGGAGCTGGAGAAGGGATCTGAGGGAGAATCAGGTCTCCAATTTCTGCCCATATAAAGTAGCCAGGAAACGGAGAGCTCAGCTTTGTCATGCAAATACTTCCTCGGCTTTTCCCCCTTCTCAGTGGAAGCTCCATGAGGAGAAAATACTGACAGCAAAAAATCAGGAGTTGTAGCTGGAGAGCAGAAATAAATAATCTCCTTCATGGAGGTTGGCAGCATTTCTGCAAAATATCTTGGCTAAATGATTTGTTAAGGGACCATTCTTTCTCAGAGCTGAGTTCTGTCAATAAACAAGATTAGTTTTGCTTTTCAGGCCATCCTTTGTACAAATATATGTGGTTTCAGCCACTGGAAGCCCCTTTGTTAACAGGGTCATGATACAAGTTTATTGATTGAGATGTGGTGACATCTCATATTGAATGATTTGTGAAATCCTGTCAGGAAATAACACACCTAGAAAACAGTGGTTCCTGACAGCAGCAACAGCTATTAACTACAAACTGAGATAGAATTAACAATTAGGAATAAATGCCTATGTATGTATTATGTGTTTATGTAATGAGGCAGCTGTTTGAAAAGTCCTGAGGACAAAAGAGGGATTTCTCCTGGAACATCAATGCTTGATTTGAAAGGTTCGTTGGTTTGCAAAGAACTTCTGCACTGGAAGCTCTGTAAGCTGTGAAGCAGGAGCTCACTGCAGCCTCAGTGCCTGGGCACAGAGAACTGCCTGAGCAGGAGCTGCAATAAACTGGGTTTGGTTCCCAAGTTTTCCTGAGCTCAGCCATCTGTGCAAAACTGCCATGTGCACCCAGGTGTTTTATTACTCATAAACTGGGAGGGGAAATAAAGAAGTGCCAAATACTTGTGGGCAGCTTCTTCAGCCTTTTGTCCTTTGTTTTTATAATGGATCCCAAGGCTAACCCTTTCTCCAGGAAAAATTATGCAAGTTATAAATCCTCAAAGATGTATTGAACTGAAAAACACTTGAGCTTTTTAATAGGTCCCCAATATATTTTTAATATGACCTTGACTTGTTGCCTTTCTTTTAAATGGCATTAAGTTCAAAATGCCAGCTTGCAGCAGACACAGCAGATTCAAGGTAGGGGTGGAAATGTGTCTGTGCTGTGTTCAAAGGGCTTGTGTCAGGCTCCTTTTACTCTAATGTGAACTTATTAATTCTGCAATCACTAGGTGGTGTTTTGAGATATTTGCAGTAGTAACATCACCCTACAAGGCTCTTTCCCTGTTTTGATCACTCAACTGCCTGCTTGGATGTGTCTGTGCAGCTGTGAGGATGCCTGGGGACATGGACTCAGGTTAAAAGCAGTTCAAAATTTTTTTAAAAAAAGCCTTTTTCCTCTGGAAAAACCAGCTCCTGGTTCTGGTGAACCAAACAACTTCTCAGCCACAGCAGAGGCAACAGCTTGGGGCTGTGGAACTCAGGCCAGCAACACTGCTGGAAGCAAATGCTTGTCAAGCTGTTCCTTGGGAAGTTGACGTGGCAACAACTATTTTTTTATTATTTGAGGTGAAAACATATAACAGACTTATTGTCTGCAACAACAGCTCCTCAGGTGTCATTTGGTATCTGTGCAGACTGGACTACTTAACAAATATCTTCTGAATTCTTTAACCTGAGTCATTGTTATGATGTAGAAAGGACTTTTGTTCACTCATGTGCATGGGAGGTTTTTAGCCAGGCAGTCTCCTGTTGACTACAAGCAAATATCTTTAGCAAAAAAATCTCAAATACCATTAGCACAGGAGTAAAAACCCTTTGGACAGTCTGTGTGTGCTGAACTCACAGTGTGCCTAATTTGCTGATAAATGTACCTTGTAAGGGATCATTTTCTCCAGATATGCATTGACCTTTCCTTGGATTTCAGCAGGAGGTTCATAGTTAAAGTACAAGATAATTAATGGCCTAGCTAATCAGATCAGATGTTGTACTGGAAATGCTGAGGGTAAAGCAATTAGGCATTAGTTCAGTAGAAGTTTAAATAATCTGTAGGCTAAAAACATTGTGGCTTTGCGCTTGGCCAGCAGGGAAACTTTGGAAGTTTGTGGGAAGGACAAACTCAAAACAGGCATAAATTCAATGAGCTTAACACTGGTGCTTTATCAGCCACAGCCCTGAGGAAAGCTTGAGGCAATCCTGTGCTTTCACTACCAGGGGTCAGGATTTTGAAGTTCACCAAATTTATTTAAAATTGTAGCTGATGGTAGGACAGGGAAGGAAAAGAAAAGTTTGTACAACCTTAATTGCTGGAAATGGTTAAGAAGCACAGTGTGAAGAATGGATTTGGGAGCAAGGTAGAAAAGCCTTTTGCAGAGAACTTGTCTGTGCTGGCAGCTGGACCCTCCTGTGACTGAGCAGATCCTGGATTTTACCTGGCACAGTACCTGGGATGCTCCTGATGGGAGCATGACTGAGCCTCTGCTGGGCTTCTTATCCCCTTATCCTGCCCAAGGAAAATTCCAAAACCCCTTCCTTGCCTGCTGCATCGAGTCCAAGCTCATTTCTTCTGGTCACAAAATCAGCTGTGAGGGCTCAGAGCCTGCAGGAGGGCTCAGCTCTGCCCACATAATGTGTCTGCAGAGAAATGAAATAATAGTTTCCTTTTACTGCTCTTCATTCCAGGTATCTGTGTATGTAACTCTCCAATGCACCCTTGCAGCACCTTACGAATCAAAGCAACATTCTGCAACATTGGCTTTTGTACACTGCCCATCCACTGGGAGAGGGCAGTCAGTGCAGCAGAATTTACAGAATTACTGTAAATAATTCTGGATCTGGGTGAAAAAAGCAGGAGTCCAGTACATGGACTTGGTGATGTGATAACATATCATATTAAATGCAAATAACACAGCAGTAACCTGCAAGACGTCAGTGCCAGAAGAAGAAATTTCTACCAGCAAAGGGTAATGCAAAAATATTCACTGCCTGGCTTAAACTAGATTTGATCATTACAAACCTACAATTTACAGCCCAAATTAGGCTTCTGAGTTGAAAACATTATTTCTGCCTTAACTTATGGATGTGGAAGCAGAGAAAACACCAGAAGTAGGGACAGATGGCTTGTCATCTTTGTAAGCAGTTCCCTTAGGAATGTACCAACTTTCAAACACAGTGAATATGTGCCACTTGCCAAGATTTGTTACAGAGCTCCACAAGCCCTTGACTCCAGAGCTGCACAGAAAAGGTCTGTGTGAAGAGCACAGCTCTCTGGATGAATTGTCTTTTCGGGTACCTGAGAGAATGATCAGAAAATCCCATTGGAATATAGAGGGAAAAGAGTCTGTTCTAGATGCCTGATGAACCACAGAAGTCATGCACAGCATGTCTGAGGGCAGAAAAGAATACTGCAATTCCTTTTGTGCAGTTTTTTGTTGGTGTGTCTGGCTCCAAAATATGCTGCCAATGTTTTAACAAGGCCTTGCTACAGATAAAAATGTTCCTGCCCAACCTTGCCCATTATCCAGTGGTAAATTTCATGTGCCAGTGGCAACCTGCAATGCAAAGGTAATAAATGTCTCATTTCTTGCTCTCTCGAGGGCACTTTCAAACAACAATGAACTCCACAATCTTTACCTTTCCATGCTGAGTTTCAAGAAAGAATTCCCTGAGGAGGGAAAGGAATTTCTTAAATTCTCTTTAGTAAGGGTATTTCAGCACAGATTATTAAGGACTTCACCTTCAGCACGAATTTTGGGGCTGAGCTTTGTGCTGATATATTTTGCAGAACTCCAGTTCTAACAAAGGAGCTCCAGCAATGCCTGCCAGCAATAAAGAAAACCTTGAGTTTATCTTGGCAACACTCTCACTTGCATTCTATCCAAAACTATAAAATACTACTATCAGCCCTGAATCCATTGCTTCTGAGCAATGAGCTTCAGGATTCAATTAGTGTATAATTATTAATATACACCAGAGAACGACTCTAAGTACCTTTCTTAGAGATAATGACAATGCCTTTACTCAGGCAGGGATGGTGCCCATGAGAAAACCTGTGCTGCAAAACAAAGACCTTAGTACTCCATGTCCATGGTGTGTTATGTCCTGCAAAAATAGCAGCTGGTTTAAACACAGCCTGACGTGTATTCTGCCCAAACACACAGCAGGTGCTGCCCTGCCCTGTGGCAGAGAAGCCCTGATGTGTCCCTTTGCAGGGGAATGATGGCTTCTTAGCAGCAGTTAGTATTGGCCATTACATATTATCTATACACACTGCAGAACTTGTTTTAATTTTATCTTTTTGAGGGTGCTTGAGCAGAATTAGCTGTTTTTCATGCCCTGTACCGAACGTAGGAAGTACTATATAAAATGAGAATTAATCATATCAGAAATGGAAAGCCATTTGAAAGAGAATGGGAGTTTGTTAGTGCTTCAGTGGGATTCAGATCTGGCTTGACACGTTTTTAGAGAGGCTGCCCTGCTGACAACCTCTTGCCCTTCTCTCCTTGGCCAGTTCAGTCCACCCCTCTGCAAAGGCAGGTTACAAAAACATGCAGCAAAACCAAAAGTCCTATTTGAAGATGAAAATACCCATGATGGGCCCTTCCTTTTTAGATCCAAGATGTAAAAGGGAATATAGGTGTTTATTTGCATTAAATATTCAGATACAGGGATAAAGGAGGTCAAATAAAATGTAATACCTTTATCTTGCTCTAAGACAATAATTTGTCTTGCAGCATAAATTGATTAGGCTCACACAGACTTTTCCTGGGAAGGCATGTTTCAGAGACGGTCTTAATTCATATTTTTATTCAGGAACAGGGAAACAGAGCCATGGAAATTAATTAAAATTTCTTCTTTGACATGAGAAGGAAAGACCAATAGCAAGATTTTTTCCAGAGAAAAATAAATAAGTGTGAGAAACTCCTGTTTGTGCCAGTCCCCCACAGCCAGCAGCATCCCCCTGTCCAGAAAGATTCCTTCACAGGGAAATTTCACCTGGCCTAAGTCGTTTTTCTGGGAAGCAAAACTTCCCAATGGATCTATCCTGCTTTTTCTGCACTGGATTTTCTGCCTTTTTTCCCAAAAAGCAGAGAAATAAGAGAAGAAAAGGAAAGAGCCATGTCAAAATTCAATCCATTCATCCTTCTTGTTATCCCTGTGCAATCAAGCTCTCATATTTCCAGAGGAGACACAAGGGCCATTTAATCTCTTGGAAGGAAGAGTTGATGAGCCAGAAAATGAATGAATTATCAGCAAGTGCAGACAATCCATGGGAGAGCAGTGCACGCAATGCTGACCTTGTGTAAGAGAATTTGTGTGCAAGACATGAAACCAAATGCTGACAATTTTTTTTCTTCCTTTAGTTTTAACTCTAAGCAGTAAGGAAAGAATTACAGGCTGAAATTCTACCAGCCTGGATGGCCTGTGTTAATTATTCTGTCATGTCAGACCTGGAAACCAAATTTCAGAAGTTTTCTCTCTCAGGCACTTCAGTTGTATCTATTAATGTTGTCAGATAACTTATGTTTTGTGAGAAGGCAGAATTCATTCTGTAGGATCAAATATTGATTGAATTATTTTCTCGTATTTTCATTTTGTTGAAATGAAAGGAATGGTTTTACCTACACACTTCTCTGAGCACTTCACATGTTACAAACCCCTGTCAAAACATGGCATTCCAGAAAGCAAAATAATGACAGATGTTTTTATTGCCCAAGACATCTAATGTGTGAGTGGTAAATTACTGAAGAGAAAATCAGATTTTAAAAAGTTCTTTCAGATTTAATAACATGGAATACCACCAGCAGCACACATTGGGCTTTGTTTTAATAAGATTTTTCTTATTTAAAAAATCCCCTAAATCAATACTTTATAGGCAGGACAGCTGCCACAAAATATGATGCCAAGAAAAACAAAGCCCTGTTTAACATGAGAATGGTTTTCCACTTTCTTCATTTCTGTGCTTAGCAGCATTTAATTCCTGGAACTATTCTGGTCCTGATTACAATTTACAACTAATCACAAAATCACTCCCTTTGGAAACTCTGTCTTTTGGCATGTTGTGTAACTAACATTATTCATGGGGATCCTAGCTCAGTTATATGCCCATCAATCACAGCTTCATTTGGATTTTTATTTTTAATGTTTTTTACCTTCTTTCTTCCCTTGGTTTATTGGTTTCCTGTCAGAAATGGAATATTGCATGACAGCTCCATTTATCTAATACAGAACACGAAATTATGACATCTAATACAGAACATGAAATTATGATGTTTCTATTATCTCATAAGAAGTAATGGTTGCAATGTGTTCTTGCAGAAAGTATAAACCTACAATCAAAACATTTATATAAAATAGATGAAAGTGATGTAATTAACAGAGCAAACTCAACATACATTAAAACTGAACTTCATTCAAAATGCCCCATTAAAATATAACAAAATAATTAGAATAAAATCCTTAAACTGTTTAGAAAAAAATTCTTGCCCAAATACATTTACACTGATGAGACAAGTACAGCTTCTACTATTACCAGTCAGCATAGGAGATGTTTTCCCTCCAGTCCAGCTGAATCATAAAACTATAATCTCATCCATACGTGTGTCAGAACTGACAATCTAAATTGTTAAAGGCAATCTTTGTACATAAGAAAGAATGAGATTATTTTACAGCACCTCCAGGATCCTTTATAAATAAAGTCTGAAAAAGAGTTCAGCCAAAACTTATTTTTGAGTTTCACTGGTTCTACAGGAGCAACAACTCTGCTTTCAAACAGCAACATGGCACTTCAGCCAGGGCAGGATGAACCCAGTTACTCCTGGTGATCTGCTCTGCTGGTGATCTGATCTGCAAAAGTACCTGTGTCTGTACAAAACAGGGTGGGATCGTGCCAACAGTCACCACCCTCTTTCTTGACATCGCTCTGCTCAAATTTGGGCTATTCTAGTGTAGAATAGGATACATTTTCCTGCAAGCTCAGTAGCCAAACAAGACAGTAACTAAAATTGCTGTGGGTGGTCTTTGCAAAATCATTAACTATGACTTTGCTACCAGCAGCCATTGGTTTGTTTATTTATTTATTTATTATTTTATTTTCTTTGCTATTAACACCATGAAGAGGCAACGGGCAGAAAATGATGCCCAGGCAGTTCCACCTGAACATGAGGAAGAACTTCTTCCCTGTGCAGTGAGTGAGCACTAGAGCAGAGACCAGAGATGTGTGGAGTCTCCCTCACTGGAAATGTTCCAGAACCCTCTGGACACAACCCTGTGCCCTGTGCTCTGGGATGGTCCTGCTTGAGCAGGGAGGTGGGATCAGGTGGGCTCCCTAAAATCCTGTGATTCTGTGAAAATCGTGCAGCACTGTACTGTATTTCATCATGCTACGAAATTTTTAGAGCTGACAAAGATTTTTTTCTTAACCAATCTTAAAAGGTAAGGAAGGGATTTCCATTCTCCTTTTCCTGACACTCTTTATCAGCATTTTCCCATATCATGAACCATTAGCAAAGCTACCATGGGGCTTCAGGGGGAACTGAATCTTATATGGGACCTTTATGAGCTGCAGCTGTGACTCTCTGACCTGAAAGCAGAAAGATCAAAAAATATAACCCAGATTAGCTTCATTTCTCTCTTTTGATTGCTCTTGCCCTTTCTGTAACTCCTGAGTGCATTCCTGACCCCCAGCAGTGCTCTCTGACACCTGCAGACACTTTGCTGAGGACATGCTGAGCCTGTCTCAACCCTTCTCCCTTCCCTCTGCCTTTCACCTCCTGCAAAGAACAGATGGAGGCAATGAAGGGTAATTAAAAATGCTGAAGCCTCCATCTCTCCTAAAAAATGCTGGAGCTGGTCTGCACCACCCAAGGGCCTGGCACAGCTCTGTCACTGTTCTGAGGGCACTAAAAAGCCTCAGTGACACTAAACTGATGCCTTGGGAAGGCTGACCTGAAACAGAGACTGGACAGAGCTAGAGAATAAAGTACAGATTTATTGAAAGGCCTCCAGGATCCACCTTGGGCAGGACAAGAGCCTGACCAGGGCTACACCCAAGATGGACCCAAAATGGTCACAAAATGGCTGACCAGTCATGAGGTCTCACACTTTTATAAGTTTTGGTTCATTTGCATCTTGGGGTTTAATTGTCCAATTCCAGCTGCAGGTTGTGAGGTCCCATCCTTCTTGTTCCTCCCTTCAGTTCACCATTGTTTGTGCTTTTGGGCCTGAAAGTTGTCCTTGGTCTTCAGCAGGAAAAGGATTTGTTTTGTCTCCCTGCTCTGTGAAGAGAGCTGACTGACCCTTAATTTGAGGCTCAGAACTGCACCCCTGGGCAGCACAGAATCTGAAAAACATGAAAACTAAAACTTAAGACATCAAAACAGCTTCACCTGAGACCTCTGTCCCCAGCCCTGGGCTCAGGGATTGTATTTAAGCTCAGCTTAGGTGTAAAGAATGAGGTTACTGTGAATGAAACATGAGAGTTCCTCATTCAGGAACAATTTGGGGCAGCTCTCTTATCCCACTGAGCTATGTCAGTTAGATTTTAAGTACTGAAGAAAACACTGTATTGCCCCAAAACTTCAAAAAGTGGGACCCTGCCCCAAAGCCGAGACAACCTCACAGAAAATATTAAAATGAAGCAGTGGCAGCAAAGTATCCTGAATAATAAGTCTTTAAAACTTGTGGGGAGATGCTTAGGGTGCTGGTGGATTGCTGAAATGAATGTTTGTGACACTGGGAGCGAGGCACTTGCCACTCGTGATAGCTCATTTTAGTTCACTCCCCCAAATCCTCTCCACACTCATCACATACTGCATGCTCTGCTGCTGATGTCCCAGGCAGAGCAGCATTCCAATGAACCCGGGAGTGGGGAGAAGTTTGCAGCAGTGGATTGGCAGGTGCAGTGGATTTAGGACATGGAATAAATGGCCTGCTGCTTCTCCAGCCTGCACTCACAGGTGACTTTGGCACTTTGCAGAGCAGCAGCGAGGGCTTGGGGTTCAGCTGGAGAATTATGGAGCGCTGGCTCCTTTCCAAAACCATTTTGTGTTGCTTTTTTCTGCTGCCTGCTTTGCTGGAATTGCAGGGATTATTACAGGAACAGCACTCAATTAAAGCAGGCAGGGCCAGTGTCCCACCAGGAATCTGCCTTCAGCTTGTCCACACCAGCTCCTCTTTCTTAAAAGAAGAAAAATGAGCTCAAAAATCTGTCTAATTAGCCTTAGCATAATTCAGATAAAAATATGTTCTAGAAGACTGGTTTAATAGGATTTTATTTGATCTAGGGCTCAATCTGTTATGTAATATTTCCTAGGGTTCAGTGTCTTTTGTTAACATTAGTAGAACTCCACTGTGCTAAGTTCTGATATTTGTTGTGTGTCTTTGGTCTCAGTCTGATGTAACTCAGTGGGAATGATTGCCTCCCTCTTGATGCACTTTGGGATGAAACAAAGGGATCATTCTCCCTTTTTTTGTTCTAAATAGAGACCATATCAGTATAATTTTTGCAACTTCTCTCTTCTGAATGTACACTGAGAAAAAATTCCTCCAGGAAAAGAACTTGATGAATAGTCCCTGTGAGGTTTTGTTGAAATTAAAAATAATGCCAAATACAAGGATTAGAGCCCCATCACTCGCTTTATTTTTTTTTCCTAAATGTTTTGCTCTAACACTGTTTTCCTTGTACCAGCTAATGATAACAAATGGGCTGCCAGTAGCAATCCCACCACCTGTTGAGCTTCATTTCTCAAACCCTCCCACCAACAGCACGAACAGATCCACACAGCCACAGCAAGCAGCTGGGGGAAGGAAAGGAAGAAAGGGAAGCAAGGCTGCCTTGCCTGTGTGCAGCCCTGCTGTGACTGAAACCAGGAGTGCAGCAGCATCAGGGAGCTCTGCAACTCATCCAGCCACAGAGCCAGCCTATTCAGGCAACAAGTGACCTTGAAATGCAACTTAGTTGAAGGTTTCTAAGCAGAGCAGGTATGTGGGACAGCACTCAGCTGTTTGGTGGCAGCTTTTCATTCCAAATACCAGCATGTCCCTACAAGCCTTCAGAAAAGCAAAGAATCCACTTCACCAAAGCATCACTGTTCACCAGGCTACTGGAGTTGGGCTTTACATGTCACCTAGGAGTAATGGTCTCTGTTCTCAGAATGGAAAATGCCCATCTGGAGTATTTAGCTATTAAAAGGAAGACTTGTTATTTTGTCTGAAGCCAGCTTACTACAATTTGGTTTATTTTTAAATGGAAGGTGTATTTAATTCACAGGAATTCCTGGTTATTGCTTTTCTAGGACAGATGATTAAGGGCCAAAATCCACAAATATGGATAAGTTCACTTTCCTGTATCTGTATATAAAAATCCAGTCTCTAAGATGGTGCACTATACATAGCTTATGGAAAAAAAAAGATGAAAGTAAGTGGAACAAACTGAAGCAATGATAAATATCACTGTGGCATTACTATAGCAATAAAGGTTAGATGTTCAACTCCTAAGTACTGTCTTTAATGAGTTCACCTTGAAAAATACAGCATTTTCTTTTCTGTTTCCCTCTAAAGGATAAAAAGCCTACTTTTGGACATCAAATTTTTTATAAATGCATAGTTTCAAAGCTGTATACTGTTATATTTCAAAGCAGTCAAGACTTTTTTAAGGGAAATCAGTCAAAAATCTAATTTCTTTTGTTACTTTCAAATGGCACATGAAGAGCTGCAGCTTTATTATTGCAGCTATGATATGAGACTGTTTTAAGGCCAGAATATGAACATATTGGAATATGGGAGATACTGTAGGCATTGGGAGGCTCCACATCGTGGTGAATGTCTGGATCTGATCACAGTGCAATCATTTTTTTGTAAGTCAATGTCTTCATCCAAAACCTGCTCCCATTTCCCTATCAAGACAATGAACCAAAATGAACAAATAATCTGCTTTTAAAGTAGGTTTAGATGGGATATTAGGAAGGAATTGTCCTCTGTGAGGGTGGGAGGCCCTGGCACAGCGTGCCCAGAGAAGCTGTGGCTGCCCCTGGATCCCTGGAAGTGCCCAAGGCCAGGCTAGACAGGGTTCCCTGGGATAGTGGAAGATGTCCCTGCCCATGGGAGGGGGTGGAACTGGATGGGCTTTAAGGTCCCTTCGTTTTGGTTCTTTGACTTGAACGTTTTCTGTTTCTGGCAACATCCAGTTCTCATCAGTGCTGGGAAAAGTTGTTTGGAATTGAGAACTTCATTAAGGTCTGCAGGATTTCGAAGGGAAGAAGAGAGAGGTTGTTATTATATAGCACTTAATTCAGAGCCCAATAAAGAATTCAGGAGTAAAATTATTCACCTGAGGGAGCACAGACAGTGATTAAACTTAAGCAAAACTTTCCTGAGAAGTTAATAGATAATACAGGGATTAAACCCAGAGGATCATTACTATGGCTCAGCAATGTGACTTGTACTTATTAAGGAAAAGCAGAACCAAACTGCAGTTCCTTTTCTTGAACCTGGCTGCTTCTTCTGGGATTTCTTCCATCACATGGATGAGATTCAGGGCCCAATAAAAGATCCTGGAATTAAGAATTTGTGCTTCAAGGTAGAGTTTGTTTCAAAGTCCTACATCTGACACCAACTTTCAAAAGAGGAGTGAATTCTGTCCTTCTGACTGATACTGGCCTCTGTAAATATCTGACCACTGAGAGGAGGACATGTATGGCCTCTGTATGGAAAAAGCTGGAAGTTCCAACTTGGTTAGAATTGGATGACTGATATTGAATTGTTCCAAGCTGCCTATTAACTGTGAAAGCCATCTGTTCTTTGATATGCTTTAAACAGAGACCTAATTAAAGTTCTAAAGGAGGGTGATGTTCACAGAAGCTTTGTTTGCTTTATAAAAGCCCTTTAATAGCCTGGGCTTTTGTAATTCCTGTTTTTTCATCCCTTCCTGTTTGCTTACATCCTTTAAGACACAGATTCAAGTGGCCTGGAAGCTGCTTTGAAAATTGTAAGATAATCTTTCATACTTCTGAATGAGGTATGCACTGATAAGTATCACTGAGCACTGATAAATGAGGCAAGAAGGAAACAAGAATTAATTCCCTTCCAATCTATATATTGACTGTTTTATGCTGTATCTTTCTGCATTGGCAGCTTGCAATAAAAACAGTTTTTAGTGCAGTAGCTGGACAAAAGTTAGAATTAATTTATACCATATATAGCACTAATCATAGAAACAGTGCAGCCCTGAATAAATAACAAAGAGTAAAATTCCAACACATTCTTTCTGGAATGGAAACCACACTCTTTTTTTGCATGTAACTGGATTTTATTGCATTCTTCCATCACAGGGTACACCACTACCTTCTAACTTTTGCCCAACTACTGGACTAAGAGGGTCAAGAAAGGAAAAACTCACAGACTGGCAAAAGAAAAAAATTATGAGAACCCTAAAGGCCAGTGAAGCATCAGCTCACTGTGGTAGAGCCCAGGAAAGGTTAGCTAGAGCATGAAAGAGAAAAGAGGAAAAAACTTTCTGAAAGAGGAAAAAACTCTGCTCATTGCAGCCTTCTGCAGCCACTGATTTTCACAGCTGACCCAGAATTAGGGGCAGCCTGTGCAAAAGTGGTTTGTCTCCTAGATTCCAGCTTTTTCTGTTGCCATGGCAATATTTCACTTTCCCCCCTACCTTACTGGGAAACTGAATATTACTTTAGGATTTTATGGAGTGATGCTCCCTTTACAGCAACAGCAGCTCTGAACTACCTGGTTGGGTAAGATAGAGAAATGGGATCATCAATTTTCAGTTTTCTGTGACACCAATTTCTTTGAAGTCAAACAGTTCCTAAAAGCTGATGTTATCTTTTTGAGTGTCCTCGGAGCTTTAGAGGCCACTTCTATGATCAAAACCATTTTCTTCAACTCGTTTTATCTTTTGCTGAGCTAGTGTTGGCCTCCTCTTCTGGGTTGGAAATTCCAGAGTGGAAGTTGCTTGGCATTTATGGCACGGATGAGCTTAAATTATTAAAGCTTATTTCACTCTCTAACTTTGAAGAAGCACTTCCATATTCTTGTGTCACTTTTCTTCCAAAATAATCAGAAATGAGCATTTCGAGCTCCACAGAAATCATTTGACACACCCTGTCAAACTCTACTAACTCTGTGTCAGGTTTTTAGAAGCCATCCAGTGCTATCACACCAGCTTCAAATTCATTTTAATGACTTTCTGCACAAGAAAGAAGGAAAGTAATTCTGAATTTTCTTTCAGCTGTTCAAGACTTCAAGGTTTTAATTACTCCTGCAGTACCTGTCACTGAACTCAGTGAGCAGGGGCTCCATCAGGATTGTTCTCAAGCCTTCTGGGCCTGCAAAAACATGCAAATAGGAAATCTTAATGGGCTAAAAAGGATCTCTTGAAAGGCCTTGTGTATTAAAAATTGTAAGTATTTTTTTAAAATTCCTTTAGTATCAAAAAAGATTTGGGTGTCAATCCACCCAAAGGGTTTGATGAACATCAGGACAGGCTGTTGTCTCCTAGGCCCTTTCTGACACAGTAAACAGAAACTAATGAGCTATAATTAAAATCACATTGTTTACTATGTATTACTTGGCAGAGGTAATTTTTGCTTTCAAGTTAAAGTGTGGTTCTGTTCTGAAAAGTCACTCTGAGAGTGGCACTGGGAAATGGCACGTTTATTTGTCACGTTAGCCTTCCCAGGTGAGTTTGCTCAGCTCATAAGCAAAAATAAAAAGCATTTCTTCTGCCTTATTGCTTGCCCTGGAAATGACATTTTGAAAGGGAATTTCAGCCATGTCCTTCACTGCTTATGATTCATCATCACTGAGCATGATAAAGCCCAGAGAGATCAGAGCTGAGATAAAAAATGCAAATGAAAGATACCTGTTGTGATCCTGAATTAAAGATCAGGATCATCAGTGATTTGGAATACAGATTTCTACATTGACTCCAATTACTTTTCCATCTGGTGTTTGGAAGCTAATTCTGAAAGTGTTTATACATCTACTCAATCCTCATGCTGAAAAAAATTCACTGTCAGCAAGTGGACGCCCCATCTAGTCTGATTATGCCAACTTTTTTATTTTCCACTGACTGTAAACTTTAGCTGTAGAACCGATGTTGTGGGGGGGAAAATAAGAAAGAAAAAATAAAAGAAAAACAGAGGCACCTCAGAGCTTCCCTCTGCTGCTGGAAGTGTCACATCCATCCCCACCCAGCCTCAGAGCTTCCCTCCACTGCTGGAAGTGCTGCTGTGCCTCAGCGTCCTGCAAGGCAAGGGGGGAGAAGGAAGGAGCTGGAAATGAAGAAATAAACACCTGGTTTGTGAGAAATTCCTGAGTCTGGTTACAACAACCTGTGTGTCTATTTTGTGAATGATTACTCTGCAGCACAAGTCTGCCTGTTGGATGTGGCCATGTTATACTGATGGCTCTGGGGAAGGCACCTATTTTTGGACGTAAATCAAATTTTTCTTCGAATTCTGTCCCAACCAGATTTTATTTTTGTGGTGAAATGCTGCACTCCCTTTTGCAGGGAGTAGGTGTATCTCTTTAAATCTTCCATTTTTCCTTCTCTGAGACAGGAAAGCAAAGCAACCCCTTGGAATGGCAGCAGAGTGCTTGAGGAAGAGCTGGAGATATCTACGAGGCATCATCTGTTCACTGGCAATGGAAATAGGGAAAAGAGCATGAGGAAAAGCAACTCTTCAGTCATATTTCCTAATCTGGAGGGACAAGTGGGTGTGGGAAGTAATGACAGCCTGTAATAGCCTTGGCTGGCAATCTGGTAGGGGCTTTATTTGCTCTGGAAAATAGGGTGAATTTAATACTCAATTTAGAAAAAAAAGGTGCTGTCTGAAAATTCAGACAGCAAAACAGACTTCCAGAAGGAGAGAGAGTTTCTCTCACCCCAAAAACATTTGTAGGCATGGAGGTTCCATTAATACATGCATTTATGTATATATATATATATATATATATATTTTTTTTTTTTTATTATTTTTTTTACATACACACACATATATATGTAAATTCTTCAGAAAACTATCAAAGACCTCTAGAGTATGCTTGGTTAGGTTGTTTGGCTCTAGTGGGTTAAAGAACTAGTCACAGAAAAGTAGGAAAAGTTTGAATTTTACACACTGAATAAATTGAAAGACATCAGCAGGAGCTTAAACACAGACTTCAGTCAACAGCTTTAAAATAACACTTGAAGAGCTGTGAAATAAAACATTCAAAGTTTCAGAGGTGGTGAAGCAGCAAAATTGGCATTTCTAATGCAGTCAAAGCTGGTTCATCTGCAACTTTGGATGTGTTTTCTTGAAGGCTGAGCTGCAGGACATTCATTCTTGCAGGAATACTTATTTGTTGAGGTCTCCACTAACCTGCAGTGGTGTCATTTCAGCTCCAAAGCTGGAACTAACATCTTTAGGGAATCTTCATGGAGCTGCTTTCACTGGGAAGTGAAATATCCAGCCTGTTGTGGCCCTGTGGTTTGTTGAGCAGAGTAACCACCCAAGGCCTGCCTGCTCTCTCATCATATTCCACAATGCAATCTTTGAGCCAGGACTGGAAAACAGATCCCGGTGTGTCAGAGTGAGGGTAGATCAGTGAGACAGTTAATTCATAATTGTAGAATGATTTGGGTTGGAAGGGACCCTAAAGATCATCTCATTCCACGCCCCTGCTGTGGATACAGGTCAGTCTTATCCTCGAAGCCTGAGCAAAACCTTGGTAGCAGTCACATTTATAAAGGTGAAACATTAAAAAAAAAAACCCAAAAAACCCCATCCCAGAGATTAAGGCAGTGCTCAGGTTTCACCGAAATTCAGTATTTGCTGTCTTGATTGCAAAGCTAACCTCTGCCTGTAGGGAATTTATTATTTGAAAGAAAAAGTCCTCTTATGAAGAGCAGGCATAGCACAATTTCCACATGCACTGCAAATCATCTTGGCATGTTGACTGAACTAAAATATTAACTCGAGCTCAGTGAGAATCGTGGGTATTGACCTGACATTAGCTTGAGGTACTGACTGCCTCCAGAAATACCAAATACTCAAGGATATAGAGAGAGGATTCATTTAGCCTGCAGGAAGAACCCACATTCCTTAATTCAGGGTTCTCATATCTCAGTGTAAATACTTTGCCCAAATATTTTCTCATTGTACTTGGGGTTTTAAACCCATTTTTCAGTAATTGCTAGAAACTCAAGCAACTTTTTATTTATTACTGTGCTGCCTAAATAGTTTTCTTTATCCAAGTGGAAAAGGACTAGAAAAAACATTTCTGTTTGATCTCCTTTGTATAAAAGCCATCAGGTGTCCACTCCAAATGCAGAAAAATTACTTACAAATTTGATTTTTATATCAAAGCAGTTCTCAGTGTGTTCAGACCACAAGGAGCATCCAAGTTGCTTAATAGGAGATACAATTTTCAAGACATTTTTTAATAATTTAAAACATCAATGCTAATGTTGGTCCTTATTTTTTGCTCTGGTAACATGGGTGTTGTACTAGAATCCATCTTTCTGCTCATTAACACTCCAAGAGAGTAAATAAAAACATGCATCAAGCAACAAATGTGCCTTCTAAGTTTTGATGTTTATGGCACAGAACCTCATAATCTCAGCCTAAAGTGTTTTGTCAGTGTTAGACACTATAAAGATTTGGCTTTTATACTTTATTTCACAGCCTATCATTTGCCCATTACAGGCTTGTTTTTACTGAATTCCCACTGCATTTCATTTCTTTTTGAAAACATTTTCTTATATACTCATCTGAAATGTCTTTATGTCTGCATGCTGGGAACATCCCTATCTCAGCTCTCTTTGATGATGTTCTCTCTGTTTAATTCGGATGCTTTTCATATTTGGTGCACTAATTGGCTTTTCACAGTCTGGCTTTTCATCTCTGCATGATAGATCTTAGTGCATTAAACCCATTTTTACCTTTGTTTCCTCTCCCATTCTCCAGCTTTTTTTCCCCCTCTTTTATTAGTTCTGCACCATTGTCTTTCCTGTCAGCAACGTGTAATCACATAGATCAAAATTGCTTTAAATTAACTTTTTGCCCAACTCTTTCCTTATTCTGTGAAAGCTTATTTAAGGCAGACTGACTGAAGCAATGGGATAAAATCTGGAGTCTGGACAGGATGTGAGGAGTCAACCAATAAATATGTATCTTTTAAAAACAATTTGTGCCAAAGAAAAACAGCCTTCCTCCATGACATTTGCTTGCAAAGGGAGAATTCCCTTGCCTCTGTATTGCTCTTCACATCAAATGTCTTATTTGAAATAAAAGCTCAAAAAAACACCCCCAAACCACTAAAACACACCCTAAAATGTTTAGTCCCTCACCCAAAAAGGAATAAATTCCCAGAACTAGATCCCATTTACATTAACCTTTTATCAGCATTGAGGTTGATATCTGCTGAAGAAAAAGTGTCATATGCAAGTTCAGGGAAACGAAATGGAACGATGGAAAACTGAAATAAATTGTTCCACCCAAAGGAATGTCAGGGGAGTGTCACCCCTTCCCTAAGGGTGTCAAAACCAAACAACTTCAATATTTTTCCTGACTTTTAAAAATTGTTCCAACTTATGATGGTGGCTGAGAGCAAAGCAGGGACTCATTAGGGATTGTGGATGGAATAGGAAAGAGGGAAAGGAAATCCCCTTGTCCAGATCTCACTCTTCCTTACTTGGGAATTTAGTTCTGAGACAATGCAGCAATGAAATCAATTCAGTCACATGCCATGGCAAAATTACCTATATGCTCATAAAATGGGACACTGGTGGAAATGAAATGTTCACAATCCTATGGCTAAACTGGAATATATTTAATCTCTCAATATGAATGCTTATTTCTGTCCAATGCCTGACTCTGTTTTTTTCAGCCTGCTAAAATTATTTCCAATACAAGCAGCAGAGCCTGGATTTTACAGGGGAAGAAGACTTGGCAGCCTGTATCTGTTTCCTTAGAAAACACTTTGTGAAGTGCATATAGTGAATTAATTAGGAAATAGAAGAGAGAAATACAAAGCTTTGCTCTTTATTAGACTTACTAGACAGACTAATTAATATTGCTAGATATCTATGACGTTTGGTGACTAAGTGGCCAAATCCAGCTGGAATTGGGAAAAAAGCAAAGCAACAAAGCCTAAATCACCTTGATGAGGTGAGGAGCCTGCTGCACTGAAATGGAAAAACTGGAGAGTGTTGGGTCATGGCATTGAATATAATGTGTGAATATCCCTATCAGCTCTGGAAGGGTTCCTCATGCCCTGGGCAGAGGAAGAGCCAAATGCAGGCTCTGGACTTGGCACCAGCCCTTCCTCCACAGTCCTGCTTCTCCTTCAGCACCAGCCTGGAAGCTTCATTTGTAGATTAGAAGACAAAAATAGGCAGCAGAAAGATAAATTATTTGCAAAGCAGTGAGGATTGGTTTTATACCTAGTTTGAAAACCTCGTAAGCCTGTGGAGAAAGAACCAAGAGCTTGTTGCTGGCCTGTGAAACATCTAGAGAAATGATGAAAAATTATGAAAAATGATGCTCAGAGGGCTGAGGCATCTCTCCTGTGAGCAGAGGCTGGAGATGTTCACCTGGAGAGGCCTCCAGGCAGACCTTAGAGACCCTCCCAGTGCCTAAAGGGGCTCCAGGAGATCTGGAGAGGGACTTGGGACAAAAGCATGGAGTGATGGGACAAAGGGGGAGTGAGTTCAGGCTGAAGAAGGGCAGATTTACTTTGGGTATTAGGAAGGAATTGTTCCCAGGGAGG
>VXBB01004269.1:2446-109874 GCA_013399915.1 Illadopsis cleaveri
CGGGGCAGGCGGGGGGAGGGAGGGCCGGGGGGGGGCAGGGCAGGGCAGGGCAGTGAGTGGCTATGTGATACTTAGTTGCCAGCTGGGGTTAAACCATGACATACACATACACTCAGAAAAATGTCTCCATCCATCAACATTTCTCACTTACTATTCAAATGCCACTGACCCACTTACAGAAAGTTATTTTCTTGAAGTACTTGCATTACCTTGAAGCAGCCAGGCACTTTTCATTCCATTTACACTTAAGACAGGTGTTAGGAAAATCCACAGGACTAATCACAGAGGTGAGCAACATCAAGAAGTCTAAAACCTCTGACTCCAGATTCAAAGATTTATTTTTTTTTTTAAACTTCCTAGAACTGTCCTGGTACTTAGAGATCTTTTAAAAGAAGAGAACTAGAATACTAAATTTGTGCTGTTATGAGGTACCAACAGAAGGACAACAATAATTACTCTGTACTTATTTTAATGTCACTCCTTAGGTAACAGAAAGGACTGCAGTGCTAGACAGTCAAAGATGAAATAGCTTTAGTTATGCTCTTACACAAAAGTAGGTCTCATTATGTAAATCTTCCTTCTCTCTTTGACAGAAATACAGGTATAGGTTTCTAGGTTAGTACTACACAATATTCCAACTCAAACATCAACACCATATAGAACGTAAACAGGTTATTGATCAGATGATGAACAAGTACTTTTTGAGATGTATCACCATATGTGCTTTATCCATATTAACTGAATTTACTTCTATCTTCTGCAACTGACCAGTTTCCAATTCCTTCTACACAACAGAGTAACTGAAAGGTTAGTCTTGTACAAGAAAAAACAAATATTAAAAAATCCACAAAAAACCCCACTACATAAAGCTACATAATGTTTTAATTTTAACAATCAAGTTGCTTAATATTCACAGGTAGCATATGCTTTTTAATATCAACATTAAGAAAAACCATAATTACCTCTGTTACACTTCTTTTTCCTTTTTTTTAATCTTTTTAAGAGAAACAAGACCACAAAAGTAGCATAGCTGTGACAGCTTCCAGCTCTGTACCACTGCTACTATTAAACAGACAGCCTTTATTTTACAAACTCAAAAAAAGTGCTGTTCAGTTCATTCAGTTGCCAAGCAGACAAAATCTTCATGGTACCTGTTAGTTCACACACCACCTCTCACCTTTCTTTCCTTCATCTTCTCACCCCCAATAACATGATTCTCTCTGAGCTTGGACTGCCTTTGAGATGGGACTGTCTTAAGCTGGGAATCATTTACCTTAGCACATTC
Organism: Illadopsis cleaveri; assembly: GCA_013399915.1. NCBI lineage: Eukaryota > Metazoa > Chordata > Aves > Passeriformes > Timaliidae > Illadopsis > Illadopsis cleaveri. The sequence continues at coordinate 3,732 of VXBB01004269.1, forward strand.
ACAGCTGTGTGCTACTATTTCTCAAAGTGAAGGGGGCTAATTTCCTAAGTCTATAACATCAAAGCACAGTGTTATCAAAAAGGACTAAATGTAAACCCTGATTACAGAATGCAGAAGTGAGAAAGAGGAGAAGTGATTCTGTCTTTTTACATCACGTTTTTGAGTTATACCTTTTCCTCCCACCCTTGCATTGAATAGAAGTACTCCTAAATGAATTTAAATTGCCATAAAAAAGCTTGGATAGAAACACCCTTTGCAGTACAAAGGTGCATAGCTGGAACAAGGATATCACCTGACCCTATCCCTGTCCATGCCCCAACAGCCAGTGAAGAAATGCAGATTCTTATAATATTGTTTATTTGTCAGTGTATCAAACCCGCTATTCATGTATATATTTTGTATGTTTCCTGAAGACATTAGGGAAGTATTTAGAAACAAATAATTCATCAGCAAGCATTGACATGGGCATCTATGAGGTCACAAAATTTAAAGTTTTAAAAATAGCAACTTGCAAAGTAGCAACAGTGTGAACTACATTATAACGCTTGTGATGGTGCAGTAGGAATCAACTATTTTGTGGAAAGAGTGTTCACCAAATTGTGTTCCTGTTATAATAATTTAATGCCAGTCTAATATTCTGCCTTGTGAAAATCATTAGACATCAAGAAAGGAGCAGTTGTACTTTTTAAGTAGAGACATATCTCTGGATTACATCTGTATCCATTTACATATCTTATATTCTTACAGTCTACAGAGCAAAAAACTAGAATGAATATTAGAGCTTCTATGATTGACTGACTACTAGGTGTTTATAGAGCAGATGAATTCTTAGCTGATTTGTTTAATTTTGAATTTTGAATTATCTCCTTTTTTAAAACTGGCATAACACATTTACTAACTAAAAAAATAAAAGCACCCAAGGAACAGAAATACAAGAATGATATTCAGTGAGGCTTTACCCAGAAATGAATCATCAGCTTTGTGAATCCTATATTTATATAAATCCATATAGGTACATTTGGAGCAACATACAAAATAAGTAGTCATATGTGCATGTACTATCCCCACCACTTTCTTCCAGAGCCACTTTACAGGTGTTGTGAGACTAGGACTGCTTGCAGTGTAGTGCTCAGAAATAATCTGGAAACATCATGTGTAACTGTTGAATTCAGGACAACCTGATGACCTTCTTAACACCTCATTCCATTCGAAATGGCCATTGGAATAATGATTTTAAAGCAATGAAGTGTAATATAGATTTAGTTACATTTTGATGACAGTTTCAATTATTTCCTTCTCTCAACAGTCACACTTTGGAATGATGACCTATAACCCCTTCTTTAGAGTAGTCATGCTTGCCATAAAAAGAGAAGACTTACTTTTCTTAATAGTAGTCATCTAAAGGTTAGGCATCTCAGACCAGTCTGGCTTCAAATCTAACAAAGTACTCATCTCCGTCTATCACAAGCAGCTAATAATCAATGTCCTTCAGGCAGGATTCCCTAATTTTAACCACCTCTGTGTGTATTAGCTGTGTTGCCTACACAAGACAAGCTCTTACCATTGTAAATGAAAAGACATGAGTATCTCCAAATAGCACTTCATTCTGCTTGTTTTTATGGTGGAAAGAATTGCCCTCCAGATGTGTCTACCATATTTTAATTAGAGCTTGAAACAGATAAATAGCACATAAAACCTTTAGACATCTCTTAAACAGGCAATTATGATGTGTTTTCCAGTTCTTTTGCTCATCTTCATGTATTGCAAAGCAGCAAAATAAGAAAGCATACGTGCCTTATGGTGCAAGTCTTTCTAAAACGTGTTAGAAGGCCGTTTAGGTTGAGTACAGGTGAGCATCGAATGCAGTTTACATTTGACTATAGCTCTGTTCTTTTGTAAGAGCAAGTAAATTCAAAATATATTAATCCTCTTTAGTTCCTAAACTCTTAGTCTTTTTCACCAAAGGTCTTCCAGCAAGTCTTACTAATCTCTTTCCTTGACATCGACAATGAAAAAAAGTTATTTTTCAGAGTTCAAGGGTTTTGCTAATCAGCTACTGTCATTTTGTTTTCCACACCAAATCATCTTTAGCTAAAGGTATATCCCACTGTAGTCCTGAGACCTTAATTGTTGGAATACTTCTGGCTGCAGCTCATCTAGTTATTTTTTCCATTGCACTTAAACAAGGTATAGTTTGGGTTTTGGTTTGTTTTCTTTTGTTGTTGTGGCTGCTTTGGTTTGTGGTTCTTGGGGTTTTTTGGTTTTGGTTTGTTTTTTGTTTTAGAAAATAGAAATAGAAACTGCTTTTGTCTGGTGCTTTAAGGTGCTGTGCCAGCTGATCCCTTAACTTGTCCCAGTTTTAGGAAGTTCTGCAATGAGTTTTCTTTGCTTCAAAAATTTCTAGTTTTGTTTTCACTAGATCTTTTTTACATCATGAATTTCTAGAATTTTACTTCTGCTGTGTTCTGAGAAAAATAGAAAAGCTTGTATTTAATTTATTGTTGACTGAATCCGAACCTCGGTTTTCATGTTTATAGAGGGCTGTTACCCATCTATTCCCAATTTTTAGCAATTTTTAGATATATGCATAGATAAGGCGAGCCCTCTCATGGAGTCAATTTTTCCCTAATATTAAAGAACAGTGTAGGAATACCTCTTAAAAATTCAAGATATTCCAAATTAATTTTTTTAGTTAGCAACATTTCTGTATAAAATTTATGATGAAGCTGACAAGGCTATCTGGCCTTGCAGAAGTGAGATGAGTGAAAATTTAAGTTTAAGAAATTTGCTTTATTTGGATAAAATTAACTGAATTATGGGCATACTGATAAATAAAATTTCTCTAGCACATGGACACAGTTGTTATTTAAAAATCTTTCTCAATGTCTAGTAAGGAAATGAAAGCTATATCTTTATTAAGTTGGAATGTCTTGGATGCTTAGTGCTCTGTATTTGAAAACAACCAAGTTCGAAGTTAAGTTATACTAGTAATTTAGCTATGGTGACTTGGTAATAAAAGCTAATACAAATTCAGTTTAAATTAGTGTAGCTAATAGCAGATAATCTAATGTTTTAGATTTGCCATAGAAATTAGTGTGTTTGATAGTTTAGGAGGTCTAAAAGGTATGAAGAGGAGAGAAACATATTTCTCTTAAGAAATATGTTTCTCCATAATTTGTTTATTAACATGAAGCTGTGCTTTCTGCTAGGGCATTTTAGAGGTAAACAAGCAAGCAGGCTGGAACTTTGATTCTAGTGGTTAAATAAATTTAAGATTGCTTTTTTCATTTCTACTGAATGAAACATATAACATTCTCTAAGAATCCTGAAGTGAGTAGTCCAGAATGAATGCAGCAAAGAAACAAGTGTTGATTGAGTCTTAGCAAATCAATGCCTGAACGGACAGCCAAAATCTTAGACCTTTAAACATTGGTCCTGGAAAGAAGTAATCAGCCATCACTACACTCTGGGAAGGTAGCCTCATCAGAAAAACAGATTTCTACTCTTTATGTTCTTATTTGACTTCCTTTCTGCTATATTAATAGCACATGGGGCAGTCTAAACTGTGGAGCATGGGGGCATGTCCCAATGTCTGGATCCAGCTGCAAACTCCAGCTGCATTCCAGCTTCATATCAGAAAGAGAGCAAACCTTCATCCCTTTCCCCTTCTTGTTTACAAAAGCATAGGGAACAGGAGGTGACTTATTTGTGTATCAACCACACAGACAGTGCTCACAAATTCTGACATGCAGGAACACACCTTCTAACTATGAAAACATGCCTTGCAATTTATCAGGCAATAACAAGAACCAAGGGCACACCATAAGAAATAATGATTAATAAAAGACAGAGAAATGGATCAGTAAAATGTTAAGAATATTAGCAAATTAAAGAGAGAGCAGCCAGCCAGTCTCATAAAATTAAACAAAGAAATATAGTTGCAAACTTGATTAACTCATCTTCCTTGGGCAAAACTGAAAGCAATTACGTTTTAAAAAAAAGTTGACATCCTAATTAAGGTATTCCTTTTAAGATTGATGGTGATAACAAGAATGGAAAACTCTTCGGACTGCCAAACTAGAAACTGTGCTTCATCTGCTTATTTGGTTTACTTATGTGGAAGAAATAGAGGTATTTCTGCTTTTCCCAGCTCTGCTTTCTGCTCTGCAGATTGCAGTTCGTTCTGTGAGAGTCAGCAGTAGTTTAACCAGCCAGTGTGTTGAAACATTTTGGAGTCCAAATTTTTCCAAACTAATTTTAGGCAAATGACTAAAGATCCAGTATTGAGAATGTAATTGCCTTGATTCTTCATTTTCACTGGGTGACTCTGCTGCAAGGTGGGCTAGCCTTTGCCATACGGAGGTGCTATGGAGAGAACTTGAATCTTCTCTCTTCTTCCATGATTTTAAACAGAAGCCATGATGGCATAAATTGCAAGCATGGTGATAGAGACAAAAAATTCATAGACTTTTATGGTGTCATTCAAGCTACGGGACCTTAGCTTGGTTTCAACACTAGCAAGATAAAATCTTTGTCTAGTAAGAGAAGCCTTTCAATTAGTATCACAGAAGTCATCTTGCTGGCATATTTCCCAAGAAAGAAAACTCCTCTTTCTGATCAGAATTTGAGTTGATGAGGAATCCTGCATGATGAATCTGTTCTTCAAAAGTAGTGATATACATGGGGAATTCGAGCTTAAACACACAAGAAGTTGCACTTCTTGCAACTGTATCCAGCTTCTCACACCTTCTATCATCTATCTATCTATCTATCTATCTCTCTGTCTCTCTATCTCTATCTCTATCTCTGTATCCCTATCTATAGCTACATACCTATATCTAATCTATCTATTACTTTTGCTTATATCACTTAGTATAAAACTATTCATCTATGTCACTAAAAAGTCTTGTGGTCTGGGCTCTGTAGTCCCATACAGAGATGTAAGGACCAGATTCTCCTCAGCACCATTTTTTGCGACTGTTGCTTCTTTTGGAGGGGAGAGGATGAGTTTGTCTAACCATGCCCCCCTGTAAGATGCATGAAAGGAAACAGCAAAATCATAAAACCATGAATGTTTTTGGCTCCACATACTCTCCTGTATTCTGTTCATAACTTTTGCTCCAGGATTTTGTTATGTTTTCAGCTTTAATATTAATTTAAGTGTTGTAAGTGAAAACCTGAGCTGCTACTGGCTCAAGATCTGACTGGACACAATCCCTTCTGTTGCAAAAGTACTGAAAGAACAGACAGCCTTTGCTAGGAGTGGATAGTCTCATGGCAGAAGGGCAGGTTTTTTGCCCGAACATAACTGATGAGCATCACTTGAGATGTCCTAGAGAATTCAGGATGTCTTTGATATCTAATACAGAGGACCTGCAGGTATGACACAAGCCCTGTGAGAGACCTGCACCTTTGGTGCCTTTGTAGAGGCCACTGTATCAGACCCTTGTTGACCACTGAAATGAACATGTTCCAGATGGATCTCGAGTCAGTGGACATGGCATGGCAGAATTGTGTCATATGCAATATCTTGAAACTCCTTCTGGAGCCAACAGATCACTCAGCATGCATCAGAGATAGGGAAGCTGAAGTATGGCTGAGTGGCTGGCATTGAGATAACTATGCTTCAGGTGATTCTTGCTGCAACTCTCATCTGAAAGATGATCTGAAAGTCTTATCTGAAGACTGTGAGGACTTAATATTGTGACTGGATCTATGAACCTTATTCTGTGTAGGTTGCTCCATAGTTGAGAGGAAACTGCAATTTGCCGATGAAGATACAGGACTGGTTTAATGGATTTGGGTCAGTTAAAAACTGAAAAGTTAGACTAATTGTAAACTAATGATGTCATGGTAGTCCTTTGTGGGGAATCCCTTTGTTTAGTCCCAGGCAAGTTTAACATAGTGTTTCTGAGACTGCTGGGACTGTGTGGAACCAGTCACTTTAGCACTGCTCATGATGGGATTTAGTAGTCCAAAAGCAGTTTACTCCAGATCTTTTTTCCATTTAGTGGGCTGAAAATGTCAATATGATAATTTTACCACAGCCCAAATTATGCAACAGTTGTCCAGGAATGCAAAGAAGAGGGAACCACTCGCTTCTCACTCCATATACCCACAGAACCTAAGGTTGAGTTTGGTCATGTAGATGCGTGTGCTATGTCTACATTGCCTGCTGAGTCAGGAAGCTCAGTGCAAGCCATGCATCTTGCAACTGCTGCAAGTCAATTCCTTCCTGGCTTGGCAATTATCTGCATTGCTCTTTAACCCAGACAAACAGTGTGGAGCTCAGCTCAGGGATAAAGTTCAGACTATCTCTCAGGACTTGTTAAATCTATCCATATCTTAAGGGACATCCTGCTGAAAGACTTGAAAAGTACACAACTAACCTCTTAGTAAAAGAATTAATATTACCTACACACTTGTTGCTTGTTTGACTGACCTGGATGGTTTTAGGAAAGCAATAGAGGGAAGACTGCATTAGAGCTTTAGAAACCTTTGAAAAGTCTGTCCACAGCTACCACAGAGCTTTCCAAAGGAGTTTTTCTTACAGGCAGTTGCTGCCGAGATAGGAACAGCACGTTATCCCAGAAGGTTAATGGAGAAAGGCACCTCATCTGTTTGTGAATCAGAGGCTGTTCCCATGGGAGAATGCTGCTGAAGGAGTGTTTAGATATTAAGTGTGAAAAAATTTGATAAAATATTTTACTGAAGATGTAAACTCTTGTCCAAAATAACCGCTCCCTTTCCTGAGATTAACAAGTGCAATTAGGACATTAATAACCAGATTAATAGGCAGTATTAGAAAAGCTCCTGGAAGCATACCAGTTATTGGGTGTATAACTGCACATTCAGTTAGAGAGAGCTGTCAGACTATGGGCATTTCAAAGAGGAGGGTAAGGAGTGCTTTGGGCTCTACATGTAATGTTAAGAGCAAACAGACTACAGAAAACTACTAAAAATAGTGTTGTTTTGCAATGTGCTTATTCTGTGTGCCCCACTTGGAAGGCAGAAGTAACACCAGATATCTGGAAGCCAGCTGGGAGCAAATAGCTATTTCTTCATAAGAATCTGAATGGGAAACAACAGGGAGGCTGATGTCAATGTCTGTGAAAGTAACACCTTTTGAATCCAGTCATTGTGGTTTGTTCAGCCTCAGCTCTGTTCTGAACCTGAACCTAAACTCAGGTATTTAATTTAGAGGGTATGTGAAGATTATGGATTGAAGCATGGCAGGTAGTTTTTCTTTCTGTAGTAAGGAGTCAAATGTTGATTCTGTACTCCCTATTTGATCTAAACTCCAGAAATCAAATAACATTTCAATATCTTTATAAGTTAATAGGTTGTAATATATATATATATTTAAAGTCTGTCCTATAGTAAAAAGGACATTAGAAATGTCCTACAAGTTTCCTTTTTTCATTAGGAGATAAACTTATTTGGACAATTTTTCAGGATGGTAGATTCTTTGGAGTTGGTCCTTTTCTCATTTCCCTTTGGGATTCATTAATTCACTGCTGCTGAGTGTATCTTCCTCATGACTGGATTCCTGGATAGTACCTCCAAGAAAGACAAACAACTGTTGTCACTTTTTTTTTTTAAGAACAGGTCGTATTTTTTACATTTCTCTACAGCTGTGTTTCCTGAGAGAGCTGTCAGGTAGATTTCATGTTCTATTATGCCTACTACATTTTTGTCCTGCAAAAGTGAAATCCCTTAGCCATAGAAAAATCTCAGCTTTGCTCTTAAAAGATGATTGTTATGCTAAAATTTGCATTAGATTTAAAACTAGTGAATATGATGGAATAAATTTCATGAGGTAGTTCAATGTAGTTTACGCTAGCTCATTATTCAGTTGCTTTTCAGAATAAATGTAATTAAATTTTTATGTTACCTTGAAAATAAATCAAATGCAAACCAGAATGTTTTCAGGGTGAAATGAGCCTAGGTGAATATAGGTTTCAGTGTAATTTTTGTTTGCTGTGTTTGTACATACATCTGCCAGTTGCCTTTCCTGTTACAGAGTTTAGGGAGGTATTTGTCTTGGAAAGAAGAGACATTCAGCCACCATCTGGAAACAAGCTGTGAGAAAGCACCTTCTCCACAAAAAAAAATAGTGATTAGGAAACAGGAGGTCAACTGATTCCAAAAACCAAATCAAGAACTCTCACTGAAATAGAAAAGAAAGGCAAGTGAAAATTTTGCACAGGAGAGGACTGCAGAATGAGATGTAGAGATGTTTGGCCAGCATAGTTGGTTTTAACTCATGACACACAGATTCTAGGGACTGTAAATTCCTTCTAAATAATAAAATCCCAAGGTAATTAAGAAATGCAGGATGATTATTTCCCAGTGGGCTTACATTGTTCTGTATGCTACTGGAAAATGGCTAATCTTCCAAAAAGTAGAAAGGTTGAAAATGACATCTGTAGTACATTAGCTCACCATTGTGGGAACATTTGAACTGATTGTGTCTTTGGAGTAGCTGTATTCAGTTACAAGGTCATCCTTTGACTGAGAAGCACTTTTATGAACCAGAAAGCTCTGAGTTTGTTCCAGGTAGGACTGCTAGTTTTAAAATAGAACTTTAAAAAAAAAAAAAAAAAAAAAAAAAAAAAAAAAAAAAAAAAAAAAAAAAAAAAAAAAGAAAAAAAAAAAGAAAAGAAAAGAAAAGAAAAGAAAAGATAAGGATTAAAATAAAATCTAAAAAGTGTAACATCAACTCTCACTAAATACTTTTGGGGCCTTTATAAGATTTTGAAAACTTTGAGAAAACATAAACAGTAACTTATATGTGGTTTTGTACATCTGTGGTGAAATAAAAGAGGGCCAGAGTGATCTTGAGCATGATACTTAAATGTTAGCTCAGTCACTGTATCTCTGTTGTACTTCCTCCACATCAGACATATCTGTTCATCAAGGAGCCAGCACTAAGCAGTGCAGATTGCAGGTGGTTAGTGCCATTTGCCCTTGGATTCCTATTCCTGTAGGTAGGTGAAGAGTATGGGCCAAGTTATTGTTTAAATAGATTTACTTAAATGCTGTTAACAGCCATGTTAAATACTCTTCTGTTAGTGATCAGGCCAAATACATCATATATATTTTGTGGCTGCTTTTATGGTTTCCTTTATCATCTTATCCACTTGCAGTAAAACGTATTTAGCAGACTGAAAGCTTACAGAGCAGCGAGAGTACCTGAGAAAGCTTTTACTTGAAAGTAGGCACCAGCAGTCTCTTCCGTAGAGAACTCTGCTGGCCTCATGTTTTCCTTTCATAGAATAACCTAATGATTAGCACAGTTGCCAAGGAAATGAGAGACCCATATCCCATTACCTGCTCTAGCTGTAAACCAAAACTTCCTGGGAGAATACACCAAAGACTGGATATTTGGATAATCTTCAAATCAATCTTTTTTCTCTAACTTCCTTTTTCTCAAGAGCCACATGAAAATATCTGAAGGATATTTAATTTTGGAGGCTAAGGTGTAAAGAACCCTCTGGTATGACCGAATACCACAGTTCAAGTCATAGGATGTTTTCTGTATTTTCTTTAATGAGTGTTTCACTGAAACTGCATGTCTCACAACAGAAATGCCATTTTGTGGAATTTTTGTTTTCAAATTTTTCATAGAATATATTAAAGCTACTGAAACAGTTGAGTTAACTAAAAATTTATTATTTGAGTTTTGCATATGTGGCTCAAGCCCCAAAATCCCATAGTGTTTCATTTCCCTTGCTGTGATAGTCTCTTGATTTCTTCTTCTTTGTCTCATGTCTTGGGTAATAACTGAGGAGAACTTTGGTGGATCTCAGTCGCTTTGGGAAGTCAACTCCCATTCTTAGACTTCCAAAAGCTCTGGGCTTCCTCACATGAAATTCACTACTATAGTGAAGGATTACATAATGTCACATAATTACATAATGTCACAGAATATCGCAGCCTTTTCAACCTTTAATTATGAAGCTGTAGACCTTGTGTAGAACTCCGTAACTTGGGTCCAAAATAGATAAGAGACTGGGTGAGTAGTATCTATCCTATACTAGTTGCCAAGAGTTATAAAGAAAATTATCTACTAATTAGAAAAGACAACACTGATGATGCTGCAATATTAGCAGTTTACAAGAACATGTTTTTAGAGTGTTTTCATAATCCAAATAATTACAAACAATGGGAGTGGCATGTTCATTACAAACTTTACTTAATTACAGTCCACTTCTATTCACATGCATGTTATGCCCTAGATGTTAGTAAGTTTTAATTAAACAGAACATCTAAAGATTGCAGTGAGTGTTTTTGAGAAAATTCCATGAAGGAATGCTGCTTTTGAGAAGGCTTTTTCCTTTCCGTAGTTTCAAGAGCACAAAATGCACACTTGTTTGTAGGTAAAATGGCAGATCTTTGCCCTTTTGGAGGATAGTAGTTAAATCAAGAAAATGGCTGTCTTTGCTAAAGTAATTGTTGTGTCTTTCCCATCCAGTAAAAAGAACACAAAATTCCTGAAGAATAGGTTCTTCAGTGTGTTCTTTGGGAGATATTTTTCTCGCCATCTGTGTTAAAGAAGAAACTAAATACATTAAGGAGAAAGAAAAAGGTGTCATTGGTAGTATTTAGGTATTTTATTAATGCACAAGATTTCAGTGAATTTTAGCACTCTGGAAAATTTCAGCAATCTGCTGTTCCCTTGTTAACGTAATGAGGAACAGGGAAAGATGAAGCATTGGGTGCTATATTTCTTAGGGCACCCATTTGGAATAAATTTTTGTCTGCAAAAATACACTGCCTGCATTTCCTTTCCTCACAGAAACTGCTAAGCTCAGAGCGAGCATTGCTATGGTGATAACGTATTGACTTCTCACAGAGCAAAGAAATAGAATCCCTCCTATGTCTGAAAAAGATGCTTTTTTTTACTGCTTACCTGTGACTGGTGCCTTCAGTCCCTGCCAGGAAAGGCTTCCAGAAACACTAATATTTATATTTTTGTTTCCAACCCAAGAAAAGTTACATCACAAGAAAAGAAAACAGTATTACTAACAATTTTTAATATTAAGGCTAAGAATATCTGTGAATAATGAAGCAGTAGAAAATATCACTTAAATTTTCATGTTCCACTGAGTCATTTTTCAGAAATAAAAAAAGAAAAGAGTTTTAAATCAGTTTATGATACAGATAATTCATTTTGATCTCAGAAGAAAATTACTTAAAAAAAGACAAGTGTAGCAGGGAAGAGGCATCCATTGTGTAAATGGGAACTCAGCTGCTCTCCACCTTCCTCATCAGGCCTTTTTCCATCTCATATCAAAGTAATGAAAAACCACTATGACACAGAGAGGACTAGGATATGCATGTTTGCCACATATATGTTTTTGGCAGCTGTGTAGCAACAGTTTGTGGGCTTTTTTATTATTTCTCATCTTTGCCAATGTCAGAGAGACACTTTAGTGCTATATAGGAAAGGGGATGTGCAAATTGTTTCTCAGTGCAATTGTAACTCTGTGGCAATTGAGATTGGTGCTTCTGCTCCTGAATCTTTCCACTGTAAATCTATGACTGAAAATTACTTAATATAAAGGAAGAACACACAGTGAAAAACAAGAAAGAAGAAAAAGAAAAAAGAGAAGAGAAAGAAGAGAAGAGAGAGAAGAGAAGAGAAGAGAAGAGAAGAGAAGAGAAGAGAAGAGAAGAGAAGAGAAGAGAAGAGAAGAGAAGAGAAGAGAAGAGAAGAGAAGAGAAGAGAAGGCAAAGTCTTTTAAAATTTAGCTATTTTAATCTTTTTAAATTGCCCCAGAAACTGATCTACCTGTAGACTTTCCAGCCTTATGTGAAACAATTTGCCAATTTGCTGTTTGTTGAATAGTGAGAGGAAAGAAGTATTCCTTCTTCCTGCTAATTTCTAGTAAAGTGATACTAGTGGTCTTCTTGATGTTATCAAAGACAGATAAAATATGATAGTGTATAGTTGGAAAGACTGTTTAGAATTAAAGTTTGACATTTTTCAGAGCATTCTGACTGTTTAGACCATTTTGAAAATTCTAGATGGCCTTTTATATGATTGTGGAGGATATGGACCCAGGATATTTCAAAAATGCAGAAAATCCTTCAGATGGCAGCTCTATATCAAGTTTCTCTCACCTGCAAATAGGAGAATAGATAAAAAGTGGTGATCTCATATCAGTCTATTTCAATATAATGTAAAATATGATTCAGAATATTTCTCGTATGATTTCCTTAGACACTGTATGAGAATAGAAGGTTGGAGGAATAAACCACTGTAGAATTTGCTTCTACATCTTAAATAAAAAAAAAAACCCTAAGGATCATTTTATGGAAAATGAAAATTTATTTGAATATCATTTTGGTTTGCATCTGATAGTACATTTAGAAATTAATTATTTAGAAATAAACATGGAAGTATTAATATCTCAATTTTACATGACCTCATTAAAATACAGTGTAGATCATATTTTCTAATAACTTTCAAAGCACTGATATTTCTTCATAAATACTCATGAAACAATTTCAAAGCACAGTCAAAACATAATTCTCCAAATTTAACATTTGAAGCAGAGGAGAATTCAATGAAAAACTACTTAGCAGTAGCCATAATCATGGAAGAATCAACAATATTAGCAAATGTAAGAGAAATCAACCTTTTTTATTTATTGGTATAAGTTGGATTTTAATGTGACCATTTTAAAGTGCATTGTCAAACCCATCTATAAGAAGGGCAAAAGTGAAAACCTAGGAAACTACGTGCTCATTAGTCTTACTTCAGTTTTTGGGAAAATAATGGAATTAGTCCTCCTAGAAAGTATTGTCGTCCAAATGAAGCAAGTGATTGGGAAAAATCAGCACAGATTTACCAAAGGTGAATCACGCCAGATTAACTTGAACCCCTCCACAACAACATAACATCTTCTGTCAGTGTGGGGAGTGCTTTGGATGTTGTTTGCCTGGACTTCAGCAAAGCATTTGACACTGTTTGCTTTAGATTTCTCCTAGGCAAACTGGCAAGATTGGATGTGTGATCTGTGAGATGTGTAGCAAAGTGGCTGACAGGCTGCACTCAGAGGGTGGTGATCAATGCTTTTTACTCAGGCTGGCAGTCTGTTATCAGCAGGGTGCCTTAGGGATCAATACTGGGCTCTTGGCTGGTAAACATCTTCATAAATTATCTGGACGGAGGGATTTAAAACACGCTTACCAAGTCTCCTGATGTTGCCAAAGTGGATGGTGAGGTGGACTTGTCAGAAGGGAGAGCTGTTTGTCAGAGACAGAGACAAGCAGGAAGAGTGGGCCAGAAAGAACTGTATGGAGTCTAACGAAGGCAAGTGCAAGGTCCTGCACCTGGTATGACATAACCAAAAAACCCTGTACAGGATGGGGTCTGTGTGGCTGGGAGCAATCTTTCTGTGAGAGACCTGGGGGTCCTGGTGGACAACAATATGAATGTGAGTCAAGCTGCAGCAACAAAGGCAAATCAAGTCCTGGACTGCATCCATGAGGGCTTTACTAGCAGAGATAAAGATGTGGTCACCCACTGTATTCCACATGTATTAGGCCACACTTGGAGTACTGTGTCCAGATCTGGTACTCACCGTTCAAGAATAATGTGGACAGACTGGAGAGGGTCCAAGAAAGGGCCAGGAAGGTGATTAAAAGGCTGGAGAACCTGTCCTGTTGGAAAAGATTGAAGGAATTCGGTCTTTTCATCCTGGAGAAGAGAAGACATAGGAGGGTATGGTATCATCATGGTATTCCAGTACCTATAGAGCAGCTACAAAGAGGACAGACAGTCTCTCTCTTTTCACTAGGAGCCACATGGAAAAGACATGGGGCAATAGGTACAAGATACACCAGGAGAGGTTTCATCTTGACATAAAGAAGAAATGTTTCCAATGAGATCAGTCAGTCACTGGAACCATCTTCACAGGGATGCAGTAGAGTCCTCATCATAGTAGGTTTTTTCTAAAATGCAATGTGACATGATTCTAGACAATATCATCTAGGCTCCCTTTCCCATGAAAGGCTGGATCGAGTAATATTTCATATTCCCTTCCTGAAGACTGTGACAGCCTGCTTATTTAGTTGTCTTGTATAAACATCAAGTCATATTATTTCCAGGTATCTTGTAACTGATAGTATGTCTCTGTGAGAAATTGAAATGCTGTTTTAATTAGATGGTCAAATGAACATCTGAAGTAGTCAACTGCATAGTGAGGATTATAACTTCTTCCTTTGTTTTGTTTTGCATTGAACATTTAAAATTTGTGTTTAATAAGTGTTGACACTCTGGAGTTCAGAATAAGTGTTTAACATTAGATGCAAAACTAACTGAAACAGCTACTGAAATACTTTTGCCACCTAGTTTGGGGAAGAAATAGAATATTTCCACATTTTATGGTAGGACAGACATATATAATCAGTCTAATATAACAAATGAATTATTTTTATTAGCTCATCTGTAGTAATTCTGTGTCACAAAATTCTTAGTCAAGGACACTGAATCTTATCATGCTGATCATGATGGATGCTATAAATCATGAAATCTCACTGAACTCAATATATTAGAAACCTGAATCTCTCCTGAGAGAAAGGCATTGACTGGTAATATGAGCTTTTTATTATGAATCAGAAATGTCTTTGTTTTGCCTTACTGGACTTCAGTGCTTTCCACTTAGTCAGTGTGGGATCTATCGTGAATCAAAAATGGAGCATTTGTCAACAATGCAATGATGCTTTTCATTTTAAAGTGTAATGGTATGTAGTAGTAGGAACACCATGTCCTGTGTTGGTCACTGTGTTCTTCTAAAAATTAGATGAACTGGAAAGTGTTCAGAGGAAATGGAAAACATGCTAAGAGGGTTAAAAAAGTTTGAAGGAAAGGCTGAAGAGCACAGACACCACTGTGAGACCACTGTTGTTATCTTTGAATGTTCATGGTGATTGAAGGAGGTCCCTGATGACTGGGAAAAAGCAGATGTTACATGCTTTTCAAAAAGGGCAGGAAGAATTATAAAATGAACAATAGGTCAACTCAGTATCCCTTCACTCTCTCAGAGGATTACAGAGAAAAGACCCTACAAAAATTGTTTTCAAGGATGTGAAGGACAAGAATGTGTTTGGGAACAGGCAACATGGATTTACCAAGGCCAAAGTATGCTTGACTGATTGCCTTCTTAGATGCTAGTGACTCTTTGTACAGGCTGGAGGGAGTGGTGTGCGTCATTTGCCTTGGAACAAGCAAGGCCTTTGACAACAATGTCCCATAACAAACATGTAGCCTAGAAGAGGAGATGCACACTGGATGGAACACTAACTGCATGAAAAACTGTCTGAAACTCCAGGCTTTATGTAGTGATCAACAAATTGAAGTCTAACTGGCAGTGATATTCCTCAGTATTGTGATTTAACCTCAGCTGGCAGCTCAGTGCCACACAGCTGCTCGCTCACTCTCCCTGTGCTGGGATTCTGAAGAGAGCTGGAAGGGTAAAAGTGAGAAAACTCATGGATTGAGATAAAGGCAGTTAAATGAGCAAAGGAAAAAACTGCACATATGAGCAAAGCACAACAAGGAATGAATTCACCACCTCCTGTGGGCAGACAGGCATTCAGCCATTCCCAGGAAAGCAGGGACCCAATATGCATTATGGTGACTTGGGAAGACAAACACAGTTATGGCAAACATCCCCCACTTCCTTCTCCTTCCCCCAGCTTTATATGCTGAGCATGACACCATGTGGTGTGGGGTATCTCTTTGGTCAGCTGCAGTCAGCTGTCCCAGCTGTGTCCTCTCCCAACTTCTTGTGCATCCCCAGCCTCCTCTCTGGTGGCGTGGGGTGAGAAGCAGAAAAAACCTTGGCACTCTGTAAGCTCTGCTCAGCAATGACTGAAACATCCCTATGATATCAACTGTTATCAACTGTTTCCATCAGAAATCCAAAACATAAACTCAAATCAGCTATGACAAAGATCACCCCAGCCGAAATCAGCACAATCAGGGGCCAGTATTGGGAATATTCTACTTAATACTTTCATAAGACAAACCTCATGGAGTTTAGCCAAAGCACATGCAAAGTCCAGCATCTGAGACAGAACAAATGCATTCAGCAGTATATGCTGCTGAAGTACCAGTAGTACAGAAAAGGAACTTGGGGTGTTGGTGGCCAAAAAATTGGATGTGAATCACCACATTGGAGTGTAGGTAGCACGTCAAAGCTGTGAAAGAAAGCAATTATTCCCCTTCACCCGGCATTTTGAAGACGACATCTGGTACATTGTGTTCAGCTTTGCATGACCCACTACTAAAGTTAGTCCAGCAAAGTGTCATTAAAAGGATTGAGTGACTGGAGCACATATTGTATGAGATGGACTGATCTGGAGAAGAGAAGGTTAAAAGGGGGTTAAATTTCTGTCTTCAGTGACCCAAAAGTCCCTTGTAAAGCCAGACTCTTTTAGGAAGTGAAATCAAAAAGACAAGAGGTATTTAATTGCCACAGGTTGCAATTAAGAAAATTGTAACAGAGTACGAGGAACAAAATTTCAGGGTGAAAGTTGTTAGGCACTTGAATAGATTGCCAAGAAATATAATGATATTTCCATCCTTGGAAGTTTCCCTGAACAGCCCTATATACTCTTCCATTCTGTTCACTCTGCTGTTAAGGCTCCTAAAAAGACAAATTGGTCAATATGGTTTTGGTTAAAAAAATAAAATCTGATCCTGCCTAGAAACACAAGAAAGATCTTTAAGGTACTTTCCAGAACTTCACTTCTATGAATCATTTAAGGCTAGCCCTACAAAACATAAATTGTGTTTTGCAGCATTTAGATGTTGGGTTCCTTGATAAATATTAAAATTTATGCCTGCAAATAAGACATAAGGAATAAAGCTTTGTCTGGAGCTCTGGAATATTCAGGCACCTAAGAACTGGAGTCACGAAAACCAGTGTGTGGATGCACTGTGAAATATGAATAAACATAAATGTATACGTGACAGATAAATCCCTTTTTAAGTTTAAGGAATTTACTCAGTCTTGTCTGAACTTGTGATATGGTCAGTTTCTGCCCATAGCAGGGACCTATTGCAGAGTTGTGTGTTCATGTAAATATTACAGAGCACAGGTAGAAACTAGACTTTGAGGTATTCTCTCTTGACCTTTTTATTTTTCTTTTTTTTTTTTTTTCCTTTTGAATCAGCTGTTCAATTGTTAGTATACTCAGCAAGGTTAGACAAGACACTGTGAGAATTAATGCCAAGTCAGCATTTCTTAAGTGCTCTGAAGATAAAAGACAATATGAAGCACTAGTTATCAGTACTAATTAGCATCCCACCAAACATGACTCACTGACTGGTTTTTCAAGTCTTTAAAGGGTTGTCAGTAATCTTCTGGAAAGCTTGAAAACCTTTTTCTCCCAGACAGAAAGTGAGAGCTAGAAAGTATTGATGTAAAGCCAGTGAACAGCTCTGGGCTTATCTGACTCCAATCAGAGTAAGTTCAGTGTTAGGTAAATCAGAGGCTGACCTTTAATTTGGGACCACTCTCCAAGGCATGTAGGTAATCATTAAACAAATGTATGGGATCAGGCGCATAACTTATACTATGAAATTAAATATTCTATTTCCCAGGATCTATACCCAGTGAGTCTGCTCAGTAGGTACAATTGACTCCCTGGCTTCTATCCTTGAGGATATTTTTCAGATGATAATGTTGAACTTATTCCCATGCAAGTCCAGTTGCATAAGAGAGTCCTGTCTCCTTTTCATCCTAGATTATTTATGCAGCTAAGGTAGGATACAACCTATCAATTTTAGGGGTGTTTTCTGTGTGTGAACTAGATGTTTCAGATCTAATTATAGTTTAGCTAGAGCTAGACATGACTGATAGCTATCCAGAGCTGGAGATGTATTCAGATGACAAAGTGTGGGTGTCCACCCCAGGGATGAGATCAACAGCTTTCTTGAGTCCAGTGACTGGGCCAATTGTGTCTCTGTTAAAGTAATAGAAACCCTCAAACTTCTTTTAAATGTAGAACATCTACATTATAGAAACAGACTTGAGCAGGCTGAATGTCATCTGTGTCTATCAGGCAAGTTTATATTTAATGTCCCCATTGGCCTAATCAATTACAATTGAACTGAGCAAGCCTAACACATGTGAGAAGAGTTAATCCCTTCTCAAAATGTGAAAGAAGGATCTTAATGAGACAAAGAGTTGTTAGTGATGCCTCTCGTTACTGTATTGTCAGAGTGTGCTATGTGATGTTACCCTTCCACCTTGGAGCATTTGGGAAGAAGCAGCTGGTTGGCTTGGATACCACCCTCTCTCTGAGGGATTCAAATCTATCTCTCTAGAGAGTCAGCCTAAACAGCGGATGGTCTGTTTTGAGAGCAGATGCTTTCCATCTCATTTCCCAAAGATGTGCCAGCTATTGAAGAAAGAACTTCAAAGTTTATTGCACCATAAAAAGGTAATTGAGTTTCTTCCTGAGCAAACCATACAACCATTACATTGTCTTACAGGAAATGTCATTCCATTTTGTGAGGAACCTGATCCCATCAATTATCACTGGGCAGGTATTTTTTATCATTTAGCTATTCCCTGATATAACATTTGATAGCCTGACACTTCCACTGACTTGTTTCAAAAGACAGGAATTGCCACACCTGCATTTTGTGCCTGCACCTTGCTTTCACTGCCTTGGAGAGCCTGCCATGGACAAAGGCAGAGGACAGCTTGATTGCTGGTCACAGGCAGGCTTAGGCCAAATCACTTGGCTTTTAAAGACTGTTGCTCTTTTAGGCATGCATTTAAATTCAGAACATGTGGGTAACATGCAGAGTTTAAACAGTTATGCAGAAACTGAGGAAAGATTATGAGAATCTCAGATTCGGATTTATATGTACAAGTATATATGCAAGTGCTTTTTAGGCTTCTGCCCAAGATGTTATCGTAACTACTAAAAATAATTCATTACATCTGTCTGCAGGCACAGTTTTAAATTACAGCTGCTTCTCATTCATAAACTTTCATGTGTGTGTGTATGTTCAGGGTAAATACGTTCTTCAAATCTTTATTGATTTCTGGGATGAGCAGATCTGGCAGTAAGAGGAGAAATAACTGATAAATTCTGCAAGCTTCCAAGATTTAATGTAGTTTCTATAATCCATGAGAGTATGAAAAGACCATCCTTAGCCTATTAATTATCAGCATTGACACATAAGATATAAATTAAAAATCACAGAACCACAGAATGGGTCAGATTGGAAGGGACCATAGTGGGTCATCGGGTCCAAGCTCCCTGCTCACCCAGGGTTATTCTAGAGCACAAAATACAAAACTTAAGATATAAATCACAACACGCCTTTCCTTAGACCAGTGGTTTTCCAGAAAAATAAAAATTTAGGCATTGTTTCTGAAGGAGAAAATGGAAAAAACCCCAAATTACTGTATATAGCAGAAGTTCAAAAAACAACCTACAACGTTAAGACTCTAGAGGCTTTGAAAGGAAATTCAGGCAGAGGCTGTAGGCAATAAACATCTTAATTGTTTAGAGTTAGAGGTCTTATATGCTTTTAGGCATCTGTGCCTAGGAGCAGTGTACAAGAAAGTTGAACTGCTGACCTGGACATCATGTGCTCAGAAAGGAAGGAATTTGGAGCTTCAGAATAGGAACCTGAAGTTCTATTCCAATAGCATCTGACTTCATGGAGCATGCTGCTACAGAGTAGAAGCATTTAGAAATGTACCTGAGTTCTGTCCTTCTCTGAAGCCCTGGTGCCTTCACAGGCTGCATAGAAATGTCTTCTTATGCTACTAGTGCACAGTCTTGAATTCCATGTAAACAACAGTGTATATATCACAGTGTCCTGTGCAGGGCCAGAAACTGGAATAATTCTTGGAGGTCCTTTCCAACTCAGGATATTCTATAGTATCTGTTTTCTTCCAACAGTCAAGTAAGTCAATTTTATTTAAATAGACATATAAGCTGAATTATTTCACTTTTTCATATTTTAACCCGTAATTTGGGACTATATCTAAGGCCATCTGCAACAGGAAAATTAGAGTTGGATGGATTTATCTTCTTAGATTAATTAGTGTCTTTTTATACATGGTAAAATATATATATTGGTTTTGTGATGGCCACCAAAATGAAAACCAAATGCCACAGTACCAGCTTTGTTGTCACATTTGCACAGTTTCTACAACCCACAGCCATTCATGTTCCTGCTTACAAGTTGCTAAGGGGATTCTTGGGTTTTTTGTTGGTTTGGTTTTGTTTGTTTGTATTGTTTGGGTTTGTGCTTACTTGTTTTGTTTTTGTAGTTGTCATTGTTTTCTTTGTTTTGTTGGGGGTTTTTTGGGTATGTTGCATTTTATGATCCTATTTTGTCATAGTTTTGAGCATACATGTCATATCTGAGAGGCTAATCAAAGAAGGATGAGTGCAGAAGACATTTAATTTACACGAGTTCTCATGGTGCAAGTGTTAATCCAGATTCCTGACAGGCTTTTCTGGGAACTGTCTGGATCCGCAGTCATATTCCAGTTCAGGATGCTGATGGAACTTGAACAAGATTAAAATATCTGTTCAGAAAACTGAAAATAAATAAATTACTTGAAAATATAAAACATAAGGTGTTGAAAGGAAGCGGTGGGATGATCCTCCTGTTGTCAGTGAGGCTGCAAGAGGATATTATCAAGCATTACATTTAGGGGCAAAAATAATGATGTCGAGGGATTGTTCATTAGTCACTTGTTTTGAAATAGAAGGAGCTGTGTACTATGAATGGCTGCAGTCGTCAAAAAAGACCTTTTAGCTGACCTGGAAGTGGTAACAAGGACTGACCTTATAGCAAAACAAAGCTTCTTTAGAGACATATGGAAGTGAACTGCTACAGAATTAGTAAAAGAAATCTCAGTTATTAGCTGAAAAACAAGCTAGTTGAGCTATGAAAGACAAAATGAATTTTCACTGGAGAATAGCAACTCATTTACCTTAATTAAAGAAAGATGAGATCTGAAATGGGCTTGAATCTTACTACAAAGGCCTTCTAGTATGTATAATTTACTGCCATAAAGAGAAAAACATGATATTCATGGTACATTGCATTTTTATTTCTTCTGTTTTTGACTTAAAGGAAAAATCTCTTCCTCAAGAAATGCATAAATATGTTATATTGCAAATATATGTTTATATAATTATATGTATGCACATAAATATCTCCTACCAGAAAGGAAGGTGAGTCGTTTAGAGGCTAGTATTATCACTTCTGAGCAAATTTTTAGGCATGTATGTCTTGAAGAATCATCATCAGATTTCACTATCTTTACTGCTGTCTCAGATTTCATGATCCCTGACTCACCGATTCAAGCCAGGAGCTCCTATTTCTGAGGGATGACCTCACTGTCGGGATGTGAAGAGGTTGGTGGCAATAGGCATTTCTTTCAAAGCTCCTCTATTGGCAGAAAATAATTCAAGATTTATTATGCTGCTGAGAAATAAATAAAAGAGCAATTTTGAACTTAATAATCTGGTTAGGACCTGGAAGGCAGAGATTGGTATTCCAGTGACTGAACTGCTTATGTGTGCTAAGTAGGTTTGGGCCAGTTATAGGTGTTTATACACCTCTAAATAGTCTTCTGAGCTGGGAGATGGTGCTGCTTAAAGAGAAAACATTATTCTATTCCATTATTCAGGTTGAAGATGGAGGTATGGAGAGACAACCTACTGTGAATTGAATTAAAGCAGTTTGAAAAGTTAGTAATGAGCCCTAAGAGCAGCAGTGTATTCTCCCAGGGTTTCTTAAAGGGAACTAAGGCAGCTCAAGTAAACTAGAATTCAAGTGTGTTTTCATATAACCTTAAACTAACAGCTGAAGGTGGTATCTTCTTAAACAATTGGATTTTTTTTTCTGTAGGATTGCATATGATAGCCAGCAAACTTTTATAGCATTGTTATCAAACAAGTGTTCACAGCAACTGATTAACACCAAAGAGCACTAACAAAGACTTGTTCAAACATCTTTCCTAACCCAGGTGTTGGACAATGATCTTTTCCTTTGGCTGTACAGCTCATGTATTGGGCAAGTTAAGTCTCTTCATTTGGAAAAATATTTATCCATTTTTCACTCAGTGTGAGCATTACATTCATTACAGCTAGCTTGGGTGCCATGGCAACACTAAGATCAATATTCTTTCCTAAATAAAAGTTTCTGTGTAAGTTCTTCATAGATCATAAAGAGATAAATAATATGCATTGCAACACAAAAGAAAATACAGGAAATTGTAGTTCTATAGGATAAGAAAATTCATCTTCATTATGCAATATGTTTAAAAGTCAGTATTAAGTTCAGTGATACTAAATTTTGGGTTCTGAAAATAATCAAATTAGAAAATGCTGTACAAACAATATCAGTATTTTAGACTTTATAAAGAACAGCAAGAAACAAAAAAATCTTTCTCAAAATTCCTTCATCAGTCAAAACTGATTAAGGCCACACTGTTTCAGGATTCTTGCACTTTCATTAAACCATATGATATAAAAATTAAAAATTTATTGCTTACAAATAAAACATCTTGCTAATTTTAGTGTCAACGCATTTAATAGAATGGACTGAATCCCTTCTTCTCCTTCCTGCAGTTCTATTTACTTTCTTTTTTCCCTTTTCTTCCTTGCATTTTGAATTTTTTTTTCTCTCCATGACTCTTTCTGACACATCTTCTTATACCATTCAGAGTCTATTTTTGACCATATAGGTCTTCCTGTCAACCCCTCAACTCCAAACGAGTTATTAAGAGCACATTTTAGTGTTATTTGGGTTTTTAATGCAAGCCTGTTACCCAGTTTTCCATGTAAAGTCCTGACTTCATTGTTACTTATTTCGGTCCCAAACTTCTAATGACCTTGATGTGTGCAAAATCAGTTCTTAGAACTGAAAATATAGACAATACTATAGGCAACCTGGGACACTGGGAAAGTACAGAATAAAACTTCTATGTGAGCCTAGCAATGGACGAGTGTGGTCAGGTAGCATGGGTAGGGAAAAGTGGAAGTACAAAAAGGCACAAGCTCAAAACAAAACAGGTGAAATACACATTTTTCATTCTTTAAGTCAGTAGAAGGATACTTTAAAAAAAAAGTTTAGAACAACAAGGAAAATTAGTGTAGCTGTGAGAACGAGAGAACAGCAATTTCAATAAAGAAACAAAATTCTCTACATCACTCTTCAAAGTATTTTGGTACATTTTCACTATTCTGTTGTGGCTCAACCCAAGACAGCAGCCAAGCCCCATGCAGCCACTTGCTCGCTCCCCCAGCAGAAGGACTGGGGAGAGAATGGGAAGGGCAAAAGTGAGAAGACTCATGGGTTGGGATAAAGGTGGTTTAATAGGGAAAGCAAAAGCTTTACATGCAAGCAAAGCAAATGCAGTAATCAATTCACTGCTTCCCATGGGCAGGGAGATATTCAGCCATCTTCAGGAGAGCAGGGCTCTGACCCAAGACAGGTTGACATGGGGAAACAAACACCGTGACTCCAAACATCCACCCTTTCCCTCCTTCTTTCCCCCCCTGCCTTTATATATTGAACATCATGTCATAAGGTCTGGAACATCCCTTTGGTCAGTTGGGGTCACCTGTCCTGGCTGTGTCTCCTCCCAGCCTCCCATGCACCCCCAACTCCTTCACCCGTGTGTCAGTATAAAAAGCAGAAAAGGCCTTGGCTCTGTGCAAGCCCTGCTCACAATAACAAAACCAGCTCTACATCACCAGCCCTGCGTTCAGCACCAATCCAAAAGAGAGACCCATACCAAACACTGTGAAGAAAGTTAACTCTACCCCAGCCAAAACCAGCACAAATGCCCAAAGAGGTACTTGAATATTTTATGTATTTCAGGGCTATGAAATTAATGATAAGTTTGTCAAGCTAGGCAAAACTGACCTGCTTGAAAGAGTTTGCATGTGTGAGCATGATGAGAAGCCTTACATAACTTTAATGTTACGTACAAAACAAAACTTTCCCCTCTTTAGTACTTAGTTTTAAATTATGTGTTTATGGCAACTGGTATTCTACAAGGTATTAGTTCTGATTAGAATACCACCTAAATGGATGTTTTATTATTAGCCTATATTTTAAAACTTTAATGAGGAAATTAGTTTTTCATTTCTATTGGTACTATTTTTATCAGTCTCATCTTCATACTTTCTCACATTCCAAGTAAGCCTCAACAAATCTTAAAAAACACATTAAAAAATACAAGTTAACAAATACTGGAATAAAATATTTACCCATGTTTTGAGTGTAACTAGTTCACAATTTAATCATAAGTAAGACTCAGACATCTGTATTCTACAATTTCAAAGATTTGATTTATTTTTAAATTAATAATAAAACACCTAGAGTCAATGTTTTAATTTTTTTTTTAACTTTCTAATTTTTATTTACTGTACATACAGCTAAGAAGCCCATTCAGGTGAATGGGACAAATCAAACTATTGATAGTTAACATAGTCCTGATTTTATTTTAACAGTGCAACAGAAGGCATTTGATCTTGCATCATCTTGCATCCCATGATAGAATTGCATCAGGTCTCTTGTACTAGATTAGGATGAGAACATGAAGGAATAAAAGTGTATCAACTTTCAATTCTATTTTTATTTCCACGAACAAGCATTGCAACATATTTTTACTGGGATAAAATTGTATGCAAACCAGTGGGTTTTTTTGGGAAATGTTATATGTCATAGCAGCATTTGAATAAAAGATCTGTATTTTAAATACAGATAACTAGCAACTTGTCACTGGTGTCTTCATTGGTGACTTAGTTTTTCAGTGATAACAGAAATTACTAGTGAGGAAATGGGGGTGACAACCCCTGAAAATTGATGGTTTTATAGATCCTTGACTTGGAGAAATCAGATATGGAAAAGACCTTTAACGGTGAATCATCTAGTATAGTTTGCTATCTGTTAGAACTTTTCTTATTCTTTTATGTTGCAGCACTTTTGTGTGTTAAGTGAAGGAGCTTATAGTTGTCTCCCTTGGGAGGATATTTTGAAGTAGAGGTTTCATTGGGCCTCGTTTTGTTTACATATATAATTGCTCATTTTATTTACACATACAATAATAATGAAATTAATAGGACAAGATATGTTTGCTACCAAGGAGTTTTTTTCATGATATTCACTGTCATTGCTTCTATTCAGTTTCAACTGTTTTTCTTAATGATTTTTGCAATTTGAGATATGCTCAGTTACCACTTGGTGGGCTTTTTCCTTAACACAAAATATTATGTGGGCAAGCTTTGAGTTTGCATGATCTTTGAAAGAGGCTTGAGGCAGGGGACAGTTTACTGTCATTTCCCAGGGAACTATATAAAAAGTAAATATATAGAAGTTACTAGGTTTTAAATTATTCTCTTCTTTTATTTCTATATCTGCCTAATATTTTTACTATTTTTCCTTTCTTTAACATTTCTTAACAAGCTATCAAGAACTATCTAACTGCTTCTTGGTGTCAATATTTTTAATCTGCATACAGTTTAGAAGCTGTGACTATGTAGATGTCTTATTGTGGATATAATCAATATGAGCTGAGGCATGTGAGAAAAGAAATCTGCCTCCTGAATATTTTTATCTTTCTCAAATTCATTCTTAATTTTCTATCTAGTTTTCTTTTTGTACCTTCCCTAGAACCAATTTTGTTTTATCTCTTTGCTCTCTTCCCCAGCAAAGCTCCAGGTGACAGTATATTGCAGCTGCAGAGAGACAAGGGAAATATTGCAATAAGGCCACTGACCTGCTATTGGAGACTGATATTTGCCTCAACAGCTTTGGGAACATGTACCTGGATGACAGAGTAAAAGCTGCAAACCCAAGCAAAATAATTGTAAAACAGAGAAAAATAATTTCTGAGAGTGACTTGAATTTGTGAAAATATCATGGATGGTGGTGCCCAAGAGAAAATTGATCTATTCTAAAAATACAGTAGGGAAAAAGGCATTTGTAGAGTTTGAATTGCTAACAGAGTAAGCTGATGAAAGGAGTTGGCCAAATAGACTCTGTAAAAACACATTTCCAGTCTTATAATTGAGAAATGATAATTTGTTTAAATATGGGGTTTTTAAAATTAATTTCTGTTAGCATTAAGTGAATGGATACAGCCTGTTAGAAATGCATTTGGAAAGGAAAATGCCATACATGCATATACCATATCCCTTTGGACATATATAATGCAGGAGTCTAACCATGTAAGTCTTTGGACCAAGTATTTATGTGGTCATCCTGAGAGCTTTTTGGGAATTCAAAATGACAATGAGATAATCCTCTAAAAATAGAGAATTTAAAGAGATCAGACTGATGAACATCAGCTAAAATTCTGAATGAGCATATGTTGCTCCAGTAATTCAGAGGAAAAAAATTGCAAAAAATCAAGGAATAGCTTTGACCAGTGGGAAAAAATAGGTACAGACTTGAGGTAAAAGTTCTTGCATAAATCATCTGCTAAGAGTTGTTACAATCACAACAGAACAGGGAAGTGAGATCCCACTTGGGATGTGGAGTACATTTATGTGCATCAGATTAAATGAAGAGAATAAATGTCATTAGGAGTGGGATGGAACAGTCAGGTGGGTAACATTTTTCAAATTAAGTAGTAAATAGTGCTTTTTCAAGGGACAAGGGAGAAGACAATGTGCTGGAACCACAGAATAATAGTGGTGGGAAGGCAGATTAATTCATTTACCCAAAGTCCTGGCACTGATAGCTTTATAAGACCAAGTCATAGGCTATATGGATGCTGCCAGGAGTCATCTTAGTGGCTACATAGCTCCTGGAGTAAAAATGAGAGCACAGCTGAAAATCCCTTTAGTGCCCATAGCTATTGGTAACAGTCCAGGTAGGTATAGATAAATTGAATAAAAATGTGTTACTGCTGACTTATAGGCAGGATGGCTTTATTTTTATTGCCCATGGGTGATGTTCTTAGGGGGACAGCTGAACAGAGGTGAGGTTCATTTCTTCCACTGGAGTTTTCACTGAGGTCATACCAAAGATAAAGTTACATTCTCAAAGCTATGGAAGAGAAAAATTTTGGTTTAGATTAGCAAATGATGGCAGCATAAGTTTACAGGTCAGTCTTAAAAGCTTAAAATAGAAAAGAGGAAAGTTACTGTGCCATAATGGTGATAGAAAGGATAAAACTGTATTTTGAACATTTTAGGTGTTTCATGTAACACTGCAGAATAAATAAGTATTGCAAATGATGATCTTGATGTTTTAGTACACAAATGAAATAATGATGTAACTTTCATTACAAAAAACTAGTTCACAGATTTAGAATATTGATAGTATTGAATGTAAGGTTTGATTTTGAATGGCAAAGAAAGAAGATATTGCCTTTGATATAAAAAATACATGTGAAGGTATTCAAGCCCTCAAAATGCTCATAGAACATGTTGAACATAATTGGTGTCATGGTGTAATCCCAGCTGGCAGCCAAGTCCCACATGATCACTCATTCACTTTCCTCTGGTGGGATGTTGAAGAGAATTGGAAGATAAAACTGAGAACACTCATGGGTTGGGATAAAGACAGTTTAATAGGGAAAGCAAGAGCTGCCCAGGCAAGCAAAGCAAAACAAGGAAGTCATTCACCACTTCCCATGGCCTGGCTGGTGTTCAGCCACCCCCAGGAGAGCAGGGCCCCATCACTTGTAGCAGTGATTTGGGAAGATAAATACCATCAATCGGAACATGTGACCCTGAGATGAGTTCAGCTGGTCAGAGCATGCTGCTAATAACACCAAGGTTGGGGGGTTGATCCCTGTATGGGCCATTGACTGAAAAGTTGTACTCAATGACCCTTGTGGGTCCCTTCCAACTCAGAATATTCAGTGATCTGGAAATATTTACAGAACATGCCCCTCTTCCTCCTTCTTCCCCTAGCCTTATATACTAACATGATGCCATATATGTTGTGGGATATTGCTTTGGTCAGCTGTCCCAGATGTGTGCCCTCCCAAGCCCTTGTGCAGCTTCAGCCTCCTTGCTGGTGGTGTGGGTGAAAAACAGAAAAGATCCTGACCCTGTGTAAGCATGCTCAGCAGCAACTAAAACATCTCCATATCATCAACCCTGTTGCCATCAGAAATCCAAACCACAGCCCCATGCTACTGTGAAGAAAAGAAACTCTATCCCCACCCAACCCAACACATTCAGGGGCTAGTGACTAAGGGTTATTTACTACTGTGTTCAAGGTCTCCAGCTGAATATAAGCAAATGTTGGATGTTGTGCTTTTTGAGGTGAAACTACCAACTAAAACCAGGAAGGTTGCTTTTTTTTGCCAGTGAAAAACTTCCAGCTCTTCAGCCATCAGCTTGCAAAGAGATAGAATAGACAGGTTAAAGTGAGGTGATGGACAGCACGGCTTGTTTGAACTTGGTTGTGGCCAGTTGGGAAGACCTCACTGAGAAAGTGAAAGTTGATGGATAAGGGTTAATATGAAAATATTAATTTTGAAGTTCTTTTAAGATGAAGAAAAAGACTAATACGATTTTTTTTTCAGGAAAGCAGACTTCCATGAACCCAGAAAAGTGGTAGCTAAGAACCTAGGGAAAGTTAAGTTACACGAATAAAGACCACAAAGTCCGATAGACTCTTAAAAGCCATTTACAGGTCACAAATACAGAACTCAGTGCAAAGAAAGTCTAGAAAGTATGCTATGCCATGAATTTAACTGGGATATGAACTCTTCAGCAGCCTCCCACACCAGAAGGGATTTCTCAGAATTTATTAAGGGTGAGTATAAAAGAACAACAGGAAATTGTAGAGACAAAATCAAAAAAGAATAAAATGACATGCAGTCATCAGGAGAAAAAAGCAGTCTGTAAGCATGCTGGTATTTAGAAGAGTAAAGAAAGATCTCTACACAAAGGGATAGGATATCCAATAGTGGGATATCCTGAGAATTCTAAGTGTTTATTGTCTTCTTTTTTTTTTCTTTTCATTCTTCAGTAAAATACCTGATTGGTTAGCACAATTAAGACACATGGAACTAGAGGTAAGAACCATTGTAAGTAAATAGAGTAATAAGTAAAAAAAAAGAGGGAAGAGACTCATGAATCATTTTCAAATCTGTTCAGCCAAGTAAAATTCCCAGCAGCAGATTCAGCAAACTGAATGAGACCATCTCAAAGCCGTTAGCATTTGTATCTGAGAACTCATGCAGAATGGATGAAGTTCCACAAGACTGTAAGAAGGCAAAAATAGTACTAATCCTTGAAAACTACGGGGGGAAAGTAAATCAAGATACTATATACAACTCAACTACTTAAATTCATGTAAGAGCACAACAATAAATAAAATTATTGAAAGCAAGATGTAAATCAAGAGCTCTCATCAATTTGTCCACTACAGATCATGTCAAACCACATTATTTGTCTTTTTGACAAGGTAATGGGCTGATGGGTAAAGAAGGAGCAGATATGATTTATTTTGACCACTGAAAGGCTTCAGGCACCATTTCACATGACAGTTGCATGCAGGAGCTAGGGATCAAAATAGTCCTACTGTAAGGCTGCACAACTAGGTGCAAAAATAAAGCTCAGGAGAATGGTTTCAATGGCTTACTTTCAAACTGTAGGGATGGATCAAGCAGGGCTGCACAAAAGCCTATCCAAGGCTGGACACAGTGCCACTCCTAATGTCTTGTCTCAAGGACAGAGAAGATGTTTTCTACATTTGTAAGCAATATAAATTTGTCAATGAGCACTAAGGATGGCTCAAAGTGATATTGAATGACAGGAGTCAGTCAGACTGAAAATGTTTGAATTATATAATGAAGAATGAAAGCCTTTACACATTGATAGAAAAAAAATCAAGTGCAGAAATATAACATGGAGATGGCTGTCCTGGCCCTAATTTTTCCATGAAACAACTGGTTTGCTGACTAGAAACCAAATGTAGCTTAAAATAATATATGTTAATTCATTTTTAAGGCAAAAATGTTATATGGCTAAAACTCATGGCTAGAGAATATGTCCCTGTGCCCAGGCCTTTAGTCAGATTTTTCTTTTCTTTTCTTTTCTTTTCTTTTCTTTTCTTTTCTTTTCTTTTCTTTTCTTTTCTTTTCTTTTCTTTTCTTTTCTTTTCTTTTCTTTTCTTTTCTTTTCTTTTCTTTTNCTCCTATTTCATCATTTAGCAGTGGATGGTCCATTTCTGCTGTTGTCTTCTGATGTGTATTGTAGTATCATGAGCTTCCTTTATCTTTTCTTCAAAAAAGATGAAGTGAAATCTTTCATTCTTGAATGGCCCCTCTTCACCAATCAAGAAAAGCAGCTTGTGTCAGAAATTCAATGCCCTATTTATTTCTAGGTAATGGCTACTGTGTTTGCTTGAACCTCAGGCTAATTTACTGGTGATACTTGTGAAGTACTGCTGTGAATATTGCTACTTTCTGTCTCCAGGACAGTGGGGCCACTCCCTTGTCAAACATGTAGAATGAATTAAGCTTAACTGATCATTTCTTGGGACGTAGGAAAGGATTAGGCAGTTGCTTGAGGTCAGGTCCAGGGGCCTACCCTTCTATAAAGTTACAGACCCTGGTCCTAAAAATGTATTTGCAAAAACAAACAAAGAAACAAATATCTGCATATCTAAGTAATTATTCATATACTCTATAAGTTTGTACAATTTCTAGACATAGATGTATTTACATTTTCATATATTTTGCATATGCAGTGTTTAAAATTGAGGAGCTGGGTAACTAAATGTCTAAACTGATCAAAATCTAGAGACAGAGTTACTCAGCAAAACTAAGCAAATTCATGAAATTTAAGATTATCTGGAAAAATGCCTAGGGTTTGAGATCTATTGCACTATAATGGTCATTCTTAAATTAGACTAGACAGAGTAGTAATAAAAGCATTTTAGCAAAGTGTTGAATGCTTCAGCATTAGGTCCATAACACATAGATATATAAGACTAGTAAGAGGGTATGAGGGAACTGTGAAGTTACCCAGCTGTCATTAGAGGAATGAAAGTGGGTTTGCACCATAGATAAGCTTTCACAGAAGACAGGCTGCCTATGATCTCAGACCAACAGACTTGGATTAAAGCTAGATTTTTATCTATTTCTGGAATTATATGTCTGCTCTTATGAAAGCTGTCGTATTTAAATGTCAGGCGTTTGCTACCATAAGCATTTTTACTCCTTGCGTTGATGTTCTAGTAAGAGTTCTTCCTAGAAAAATTAGTTTGGTCCACTGTGAGTCACACAAGAGCCTGAGGAGTAAAAAATATTCAGTATGAGCATGATTAGCTCTGTATACAATGACACAAAGATAGAGGTGAACTGCACACAAATTATTTATATTGTTTTAAGGCAAGTATGAAGTATTAGCATTTTCTTAGTTAGAACAGAGATGGTATTTACATAACTTGTCTTGATTATAAGTCTTCATACAAGGCTCTGGGAAATGGTACTGAAGCATCTTCAGAAATGTTTTCATTGTCTTAGTATTGGGAGGCATAGTAGACAGTGTGAGGATGTTCAAACAAGGTGTAGCCTAGACAAGGACTCAGTGAAGTTTTAGCTTTTATTGAGGCTTTAAAAGATCTATTACCAAGAACTATCAAGATTAGCATATCCAAATAATGAACATTTCATATTCCCAGTTAAACCAAATAGAACAATACTGAATTGTGACTGTATAAAGTACAAATGCATATGCATTTGTAACTAGGATGGAATGGCATCTGTGAAATCTATTTTGTTCCATTGATTTTCTTTCTAAACATGTTTTTAGCAAAATTCCAATGGCAGATTTTTTAATGAGCAAGAGCTTTCCTTAAATTATGACATCATAATTAGGATCATATGCACAAGATGGTAGTGTTTCAATTCTGATATTCTTTTTACACCTAACTTCTGTGCGTAGTTACTAATATATTTTTGTGTTGACACTTGCCTGTTAAGTTGAAACTAGTAAAATAAAATGCAAAACCTGAAAAATTATCTACAGACTACTTCTGTTAGTGAGGTCTCTGAAGCACAAGGTGAATATTTGACAGATCAGTGACTTTTCTGATTTTTAGAATATGACATGTAAGGAAAATGATGCTCCATTGACTGCTTTCTTTTTGTTTGCTTGTTCTGTATCAACTCTATGTCACTACATTTTGTGAAAGATCTGAAGAGAGAATAAGTTTTGTTTCCTTACAAGGAAAATATTCTAAATATATTCTAAATATAAGCATAACCATTATGTGTGTAGAAATAATACTTGTAGGTCATAATCAGTACCATGGACAATTGAGACTGCGTTGTCCCAAGACTTGCCCAGCTCCTAACAAGAACTGAGTTAAATTTAATGATACAAGAGCTCTTTAAAAAATGTGCTACCCAGAACTTACATGACGTCTCTGTCTTTAAGCTCCCTATCTAATTGAGATACTTGATTGTGAGGTCACTAAACTCTACCCAAGTCCCTAGGAGAAACCCAAGCATTCAAGCATTTTAGTCAAACTTAATCCATGCAAATTGTACTGAGTTGTGCAAAAAGGTCAGTGTTTTCATTCTCAAAAACCACAATGGGGGCAATAGCACCTTTTTTTTCACTGAAGGCTCATCACTGCAAAACATACAAAAGAAATGGGGAACCTGAGCTCCTATCTTCTCCAGCCTGACGTGATACATTCGCACATAGGTCCTTTCATGAGGACATCTTCACCCCTATCAAAGTGTCTTAGTTTGTCTGGGGAGTGGTGCCTCCATTCTTCTTGAAATCAGGATATATTGCAACCAAAAATGGGAAAGGAATAGAAGATGACAACTCAGTAATCCAGGAGCTAGAGGCACCTGTACAGTTTTTTAATCAGAGACCTATCTAAAGGAAACTGCACTGGTGGTTAAGTCCCTATGAAAAAGACAAGTTTCCTATCTAATTAGCTGCCTACTCTGTAAGAAGCGTCAGATTTTCTAGGTCCTTAGTGGCATTAGCTGCCTAATCTGCAGTGTGGAAGGCATCTTTTCTGTGTGTGCCTGTATAAGACCGTCTTTTCACTCCTGTGAACTGCACAGCATCCATCTCACCTCTGGCACCCTGTGTAATTCCAGTTGATGAAGATGCTTAGCTGCTGGACAGTATCCTGCCAAAGCATCTCTGATCTCAGGCACACAAGGAAAAAAACCAAAAACCATGGGCCTTCTACCTCTCAAAGGCTCCATCTGAAAGGTTCGTACACAGAGATACACACTGTTGGAAACACTATACTGTTACTGTAAAGGTCTGGACTGCGAATCTCATGTGGATGCATGGGATTTCATGGACAAAATCGCAGGGTTTAAAATATGCAGCTTTTTTTTTTAGGATAGCTGTTCACTGCTCTGAAGTCAGTCAGCTCTCCTGCACTCTACATTGAGGTCTGAGCTCTGTCCTACTTAAGGGTGACCTGCTGCACTGAAGCCCCTCCCCTGAATCCAACCCTAATCCCCTTTTCATAATATAATATATAATAAATATAACTAATATAATATAAGATAATCATCCTTTAAAAGGAGCTAGTAGATAGACAGAATCAGTGAGGCCTGTCCATTGCCTGAAATAATCTCTAACTGCCTTTTAAAAGTCAACAAGTGTTTACATTGGCAGTTATCAATTGTTCAGATGTTGCTACTTTTAAAAAATCTCAGATGAGATAAAAAACAGACAAGGAATCTTAAAATATTTAATAGAATTTACCAAGGTTTCTAGTTCTTTGGGATCAGACAACAGGCTTAAATGGCACTGAGCACTAGGAAAACTACAAAACAAAAATCCGTAAGGATGAATACACGAAATTTTTCACGTGTATGGCTATTTGTAATAATATTATTACTACTAACAATGAAGTAAGTGTGCACTGTGTTTGGTAATGTATGAAAAAAATACACGAATAAATTAAAATTATTACCTAGGAAATTAATTTGTGCCACACTATGGATATCTTGTAAATTAGCAGCAAAACAAAGACAGCTTTTATCACTCTAAATTGTTATCTAGTATTTGGATTTCACAAGTTTAGTCTGGTCCTGGCACCTCTCTCAGTGCAGCCGATTCTGTCCCTATTCCTTTGATTGAAAGAAGTGGTTGATTGTGTTACCCATATGAGCAGCAGGCTGAATAACAAAGATTAAAGGGCACATGATTGTGTTCTTGCCAATGATAACAAAAGAATAGTGGCATGTTGCCACCTTCTATCGTTATAAGCCTGCCTATGATTCTCCCTGCTGCAGTTTCAAAAGAGGAATTTTAGCTTTAGTTAAAGCTCAAGGTAAGTTTTTGTTAACTCATTCAGTAGTACCAAATAATAATGATTAATGCATTCCAGAAGTCGCTTTATTTTTTTTCCTTCAAATTAGAGATATTTTCTTACAGTTTTTCATCACTTTAAACAGAGCATCCTGTTGGTAAGAGATTGAGTTGCTTTAACTGGAATGTAGTGCAAAGGAGATGTGATTGGCTCCTGTAATATGAAAAGCAGGTGGAATTTTTTTAAGATCCTGTGGAGACTACAGCAGCTAAAAGATTGTAAGACTGTATGTATAAAATATGTTGATACTTGCAATAATTCTGCCTCTATCCAGCCTGAATTAATTTGAATTCTCTCATGCAGTACCTACAGAATAATTTCCACAGTTTATGAGATGGGACACAGCAGATTAGGGCGTTCTTGGCATGAAATGATACACACACTAAACTTTGTAAAGTTTATTAGGAGAAAGGTGCCATGTTGATATCAGATTAACATCTTCTGATGATCCAAGTATCACCCTGTGAAATGAGTTGATATTTCTGTCTGCTATAAATAAAGGATTGTATGTTTAGTTAAACAATTTTGTTGCATAACAAAAGAACTTTTTGTCTTTCTTGTGGCTTTATTTTTTTAATATGTTCTTAGTTGATATTGATTTATATTTATATAAAATGTCTTAAGCAATTAAATTTTAGATGAAGTTATTTTTTTCTGTTGTTTATTTATAAGCATCATAATTTGCATAAGTGTATCAGTCAAGGTTAACCAAGCTACTGTCAAATTTTCTGACTTGCTATTCATGATTGTCTGTGATGTTGGCAAGTCTGATCATAAGATGTCATTTTTGTTTCCTAATTAAAGTCTCAGAAGTAACAAGTAGTTGCTGCCCACAAATTAGTTTGCTCACACATGCTTTACTGCACTTGTGATTAGAGGACATGTCATACATACAAATATCCATTCTAATAAGAAATCCTTCATGAAAAGCTTCATGAACATTGGACCATGAAATAAGAGCTTGACTGAACAAAACATCTGTTGATGACTGCCTTCTAGGTGCTTGAAAAATATTTGACTGAGCCAGGCATCCACTGTGTGATCTAATTTGTAAGAAATGTTGTTAAATGTAAATAAAGCTGCAGTTTAATACAGAGCTTGCAAAGAGACTGTTCTTCAGTGGCTGAGTAGAGCGAACAGACTAAATAGGCCTGTCTTCAGGAACCTGAGCAAAGTAAAAACTTTGGTTAAATATTTCTTTTTCTGTGTAATGAAATGAGTTTGCATGAGTTACTGTTTACCTGTTAAAGCCTCAAATTATAAAATGTGTGTCTATCCAGCTGGATTTGTGCTCTTCTCTACTGTTTTCTGATTAGATAAGGTAGTGGTCACTAATATCTAAAAATCTGTTGCGCTAATAATTACTAAATAATTCCTTTTCACCTTTTATTTGTGTAACTCCTAGCTACAAGGAGATTTTAAAGAAAAGTAGAACCCAACAATATTAAGATAAATTATTTTCTATTACCTGTTGGAGTTGAATAGACCAGAAAATACAGTTGCTTAGTATCACTCCTCAACTTATGTACAGGGCATATTCCTGCTTGGCTGGGAACATCAGTATTTAAGTAATATCTTCAATAATTCTCTTGTAACAATCATTCCATTAGCAGTTAGAAGCAAAAGATGTGGGAGGCAGCTCTTAAGTACCCAGTTGGGGTGAGAAAATGTTGAAGAGCTGAGCTGGGAGATCTGTGGGGTCCCTCAGGCTGTTCAAACCTGTATCTCCCCTTTTAGGGTAAGGCTCCCAACACCCATTTAGAAGAGTGAGCAGACCTGTATCCCATCCTAATCCCTGATGCTGGGTCAGAATTACCTTGCTGGTTAAGGATTTGCCTTAGGAGTCCTTGTACTAGGATTTTTGTGATGACACTGAAGTTTAGGAACAGAGAGTGTTTCGAGTACATATGTATAGCTTTGCCATTCCCATAGCTACTTCTGATTAATTAGAGAGCAGGACTCCATTAATGACTTAGCGGCTGGGTAGCTTGTACCTTTCTCTAGGATTCACATTAATAATGGAAAAAGATGCAGAAATTATATATACAAGACGATACATACTTATACTTTTTGTTTCAAATCTCTGAAAATCTGATGCCAGGTTTCAGCAGAGAAGCTGAATCATGTTATTGAAATAAGATTTGCTGCATGTGATGTCCCCTGATCAAATAAAATAGACCCAAATGAAAATATAAAAGATTACATTCACGGATCTTATTTATGTTCATTTATGTTCAGTGAGAAATTTGCATGAAGTGCAGCTAAAAAGCTGATCTTGAATGGAAATCATTGGTCCCTACAGAGGAGAAGAAGGAGGATCTTTTAAAGTGACGGCTGATTTCTGCAATCTGTTAATGATTCCCTTGGAGAGTTTTTGAAAGCATCCTGGAGACAAATGAATAAAAATTACAGCATCAATAGTTTTCTCTGGGAAAGCACTGTTGCTGCAAAAATTCCTTGTTCCAGGCAGAGTGGGAGGTGTAATTTGCAAGCAATCTTACTCTCTGCAACCTGAGACCACATAATGTGGGCCACATTAGCTGAGAGAGAAAGCCCACATCTCCATGCACTGAGCTCATATGTCAGCAATTACTTCATTGCCAGTCCATTCAAGTTTGGAACATAAGTAAATAAGCAGATGTGAGAGCTGTGCTTTAGTCAAGCTTGCAACTAGAGGCCACCCCGCAAAGCATCCTTGATGGAGCTGAGTGAACCAGTGAGGGGGTAACAAAATGAAAATTCTGATACAATGAAAAAGTAAGATTCTTTTTCACACTCAGATTTATTACAAAGCATTTATAAGAAGTATCAAAGACAACTGCTAAAATCTAATTAATCAAAAACTATAAGAATACAAAGAATGAGGTCTTTGGGTAAAAAGTGGGGGGCAAAAAAGGCATATTTTTGTTGAATATATTCTGGGCTATTTAACTTCTGGAAGTTTAATAAATAGATAATTTTCATGTCTCGCTCTTATCCATCTTCCTGAAAGGTATTGTATTCTAAAATCTCATCTGCCCATCACTTGGGGAAATGAATTGTCACATTTATCTCATCTAGTTTGTCGGATTTTGCCCTGTGGGTTTGTTACAAATTTTTCCAGCATTAATAATGAAACAATTGCGTGGTGTATTTTTTTCTGGGAAGTTTCTGACATGATGTTTATGCAACAAAATTACCTTGAATTATCATAGTGTGTGGGCAAGTTAACCTAAATAACTTCCAATTTATTTTCAGCATCTTTTTCAAAACTTGCAGATGTCTTTCTGTCAGTACTCGGCATTATGTTCTACACCAAAAGTTAAGGACATTTGAGTGCCCAATTTAAAATATTTTCATGCTGAACCTGACAAAACTAGTTTTAAAGCTCAGCTGAAATGTTCTGCATAGACCTAAAAATCTGTTTTGGGCTATGAGATCATTTGGAACTGCATAGTTGGAGTAGACATTCTTACAGAAGTGGTCATTTGTGCACTTATACTTTGTACCATAACTGGTCCATGTAGCATAACCTGTCTTTCCCATTTTCAGAGCGCTTTGATGAAACCCATGTAATGAGTCCTCCCCATTTTCAGCTAGCAACTTGAATTTAAAATTTGTGTAAAATATAATAACTATTTTCCTTTTTTTGTTAATTCAATGCAGACAGTAAGTAAGAGAGAACTTCTTTGTGATTGTAACTGGGAGACAAAAACATCCACAGGGTTAATCTATAAACCAACTAACTATCTATCCATAATTTCTCTTTTAAAATGTAGGTCATATTATTAAACACTTTGCTTATGGTTTAAGTTCCAAGCTCTAACTCACCGGATTACTGCACTTCTAATAAGTTATCAGTAAATTTGAAATATGTTTTAAATATGCAAGTCCTGACTTGCCTTGGGATTTCAATATTCAAATTAAGACTCAAAATGGAAATTATTTCAAATACCTAATTTAGATCTATGAATATTTTAAAGACTAATGTGTAGGTTGTAACACAGCACCTAAAGACTGTTTGCAAATGAGTGAAGTTAAATGAGATGGTCTCTGTATTTTCATTTGAAGTAATTTTAAAGTATAGGTAATTTCTATGGAGTACCACATGGAGCTTTTTAGCTTATGTTTTGTTAATTGTAGCATATATATATATATTTAAATAGTACAAATTACCTAGCATTTATTATTTCGTTAACACAGTAAACTGATGAATCGTGTCTACATGGGACTCTGGTGTGCTGTTTCAACCAAAAATGAACATAAAAGCACAGACAATACCCATAAAAATTTTATAAATAATCATCTATACAAAAATATTTAAATACTTTTTGACAGTAACATCTTAGGAAAAGGCAGCGGAATTGGGGAATTTATTTTACAATTTTTACTATGAAGGCCTCAATCATCCTCCCAGGTTGCTACTCATGCTGTCAATAAATTCATGTTTGTCTGTCACAAAAATTGTTAAAATTACAGTCCCTAGACTTTCTTTCAGAATGAAATACTGGTATATAATTACTATGATTGATAGACTTATTTCCTGAAATAAGAAACAGAAATCTAAAGCAAGAGTACTGAATTGCAAATATTATATAGATCATCATGAATTACAGTTATAATAAATAATAATCCAGGTATTTGACTTTTTCATCTGCACAGCTGTAAATACTATCAATCATGATGGCATCCACGTACTACTGTGAACACAAGGAAGGAAATAATGATCAGCTACAAAACATGGACCTTTCCAGGTGCTGAGCAGAGAAATGGCTGTATGGTGTTTCTATAAACTTGACCATGCAGGCGACAGCACTGTGCTGAGTACTGCTCTAGTACTGCCTGGCTTTCCTCTCTTGGTCCAGCAAATGCTCTTCTAGAAAACATATGGGAATAAAATAGTTTGGTTATAGTGGTGAAGACTGTTACCATGCATGTCAGCCAGGAGGATGCGCTCAGCCAACTCACCCTGCTCTAGCACCTCCTTTGAATCCCATGGGATTCTCCTTTCTTTGCTCATAAGACAAAACCTGATCATTTTCAACACTGTTTATTTTGTTCTTATTTGAAAGGTTCTGAAACCATGAGAGTATGGCATTTTTAAAGTATGAAACCAAAAGCATGAATCCAAGCAGTCCTACAGAAAGCTTCTCAAAATGAAGCAGCCTTCCAAAAGGTTTGTCATACCTACCAACTTGATGTGGATGCAGCATATGCTATAAAGCATCTAAAATGGCACTACATGCTAATGATGGTGGGTTCAATACCAAATTCCCTTTTCTGAGGGAAAGCATGTCTTCAAAACTGTGTTCTAATATGCCAGTGCATATTTTTGCTGCAATTAAAAAAAAAAGAAAACAAGAGGTAGCCAGTAAACATTGTCTTTTAAAATAGCAATGATATCATACTTAGTTGTTTCATTGACCTTGGGATATTTAAAAAGGGAAAACTAATAGCTACAACACAAATTTTTTTTTTAGAAAATCATTCTAATGAATATCCCTTTTCCAAATTCTGACGAACTCTTCATCTGTTTTCTGACCAAAATTCGGTCATATAGTAATTTAAAAGTTGTAATGGAGCTTTTCAAAGCTACAAACCATTTCAAACACAGGTGATTTAAACACTGATAGTCTGATATCAAACTCAGATTTCCTCTGCCTTTGTATTTGTATTCCAATATAAGAAAACATGGAGTGTAGAAAAATTAATTGAATGAGTATTGAAGACTTTCTTGATATTAAGTGGAAAGCATGCATAAGTACAAATATGTTTCGTACATATTAATAATAAGTACTTATTTGTACTTATTAAGTACATGCATGAGCTTTTTTTTTTCACTCCAAGTTAGATAAATACTAGGACACTATCATTGCAAGTAAGCCATACACACAATAAATCTTAGATTGTGAGTAGATGTGTGTTTGCCTTTTCCTTCTTTCATTTCCATCAAATTTTCTTGTATCTTGTCATATTAAGGATGTCCTGTTCTGAAATCAATACAATTGAAATCTTGTCAGTTTTTTCAGAGATAAGTATATATCATACCCTTCCACCATGAAGCAATTTCAAAGAAAATCTTCCAACTTTTTTAAAATGCAGGTATACTCTTGCACATATCTACATGCCTACACATATATTTCCTTACTCCCTACACTTTTCTCAAACCATCTGATTAGAAATGGTTTCCATTTAAGATGCATTACGCCTAGCAGAATTACCTTACTCAGAGGCCCTGAAAAATGGGTTTTCTTTTCCTTTGCACATCCACTAAGATACAACTCACATTTCAAAAGAGCTTTTGGAGTAGTTCCAACAAACAAAATGAATCAAGCTTCTCTTAAAACTTGGTTGAAAATGCCTCCTTTTTTACTGAAGAGAGCTAGAAGAAGGAAAGGAAATCATTCTTTTCGCAGTAACCCAGAAGAGTTGCCATCCATCCAATCTGTGTGACTCTGACTCAGTGGTGTGTTTGAAGGAGGTAGAATCTATTAGTTTCATGGCAATGTCTTAACAGCAGGCTCTATCCTGCCCCATGTCAAACCTGAAATCAGTTCAAAGCTTTGACAAGCAAGAAAATAGCAGAGAAACTAACACTACAACACAGAAATGCCAAGAATAATCATTG
Organism: Illadopsis cleaveri; assembly: GCA_013399915.1. NCBI lineage: Eukaryota > Metazoa > Chordata > Aves > Passeriformes > Timaliidae > Illadopsis > Illadopsis cleaveri. Next base: position 44,687 of record VXBB01004269.1, read on the forward strand.
AAGGTTCAAAATCTGGCTATTGTGCTCTAAGGCTGGCATGACTTTTTCCTTTTAGCAGTCAGGTGAGTATGAGCCTTGTTGAGTAGTTACAGTGTTGTCACTAAAGGTGCCATCATTTTAAAAAGTCATTTGCAGTCATACAAAGTTCATTGAAATAAATAATGTGAACCGATATTTTCAAGAGAACATTATGCAGATCAAAAGACCCTGAGCTTGAGCAATGGGATTTCGGCTGTCTTTTAGTTAAATCTAGACACTTGCCTGCTAAGCATGCTGGCAGTTTTCAATTCCATTCTGAGACATCTCCCTTTACTGTGACAATGAAGATCATTCTCAGGAGACGTTTTATTACATCATGTTACTTCACCACATGACTTTTAGGCCTCTAAGTTCCTTCTATGGATTAGTCTTAAACTGATCTTCTCTGACATTTTTATGTGAATTATTTTATGGAAAATGGAAGTTAAGCATCATTCTGAAAGGAATAAAATTGCTTTTTGCCATTCTATTTCAAATATATTCTGTCGTATTGACAATCGGTTAAAGCAACAAAATCCAAGCTATTTCTAAAAACATATTAATATATTTCAATATAAGGCAAGACAAACTGTGGTGAACAGAGGTGCCTTGATACTGCTGTCAGAGATTCTGAGCTATGGGCTAAATGAAGCCTCACCGAATGACCCCAGTAATGAAACCTATTCCTGCTTTGTTTTCTGCTGAAAATGCATTTCTGGGGAGAGGAAACTCTGTACCTTTATTCACAAATACTTTGTTTTTGAGCTTATGGGTTATGGACTTTCTGAGCTTAGCATTAAGGGTTTGAGAGCATAACCATGTGTCCTTCACAGCTCTGTCAGATGTGCTTTATGTTGGTCACTCAACAACCAATGGAGAGAATTCTACTTCACAGAATCATAAAGTGATTTGGGTTGGAAGGGACCTTAAAGAAAATCTAGTTCCAAGCCCTCTGCCACAGACAGGGACATCTTTCACTAGACCAGGTTGCTCAGAGTCCATCCAACCTGGCCTTGAACAGCTCCAGGGGTGGAGCATTCACAACTTCTCTGAGCAATCTGTTCCAATGTCTCACCACCAATACAGCAAAGAATTCTTTTTTATATTGACTCTAAACCTACTCTCTTTCAGTTTAAAGCCATTTCCCCTGTCCTGTCACAGCAAGCCCTTGTAAAAAGTCTTTCTCCATCTTTCTCATAGTCTCTCTTCAGGTATTGATAAGCGTCAGTTAAGTCACCCTGCAGCCTTCTCTTCTGGAGGCTGAACAATCCCAATTCTCTCAGCCTTTCCTCATAGGAGAGGTGCTCCATCTCTCTAAATATCTTGGTGGTCCTCCCCAGGACTTTCTCCATCAGGTCCATGTCCTTCCCATGCTGGGGACTTCGCTGGATCACATCAAGCCCCTCATCTACCAGTACTCCCAAGTCTTTCTTGGCAGGGCCGCTCCCCATCTGTTCATTCCTCAGCCTGTGTTGATACCGGTGGTTGCCCCAATCCAGGTGCAGCATCTTGCACTTGGTCTCATTGAACCTCATGAGATTCCCATGGGCTCAGTTCTCAAGTTTGTCCAGGTCCTTCTGAATGCCATTCCGTCTCTCAGGTGTGACAACTGCACGGCTCAGCCTGGTGTCATCTGCGAATTTGCCAAGGGTGCACTTGAACTCTTTGTCTATGTTATTAAAGAAGACACTAAACAAGTTTAAACAGTATGGGCCCCTCAGGGACACTGCTTGTCACTGATGTCCATCAGAACTCTGAGCTGTTGACCACCATCCTCTAAATGCAATTTATTACTATTCAAAATCTACTTACAATCCAGGTACTACCAAATAAAATGCAGGTTGGCCATATATTTGTAAAGTCAGTTGCCGGGGTCTACATTTAATATTAGAGAAGTTCAGCACTTTTTTAATCCTCTGAGCCATGCCAGACCTCTAGCAATCCTATGATCAAAGAACTAATGCATTGAAATTAATGTTTCATTTTACCTGTAAAATGTTTATTGCAATACAGTAAAGAATTGCTTGGGTATCTTACAGAGTTAAGCATGCCTTTGTTTTTGCAAGTAATTTGTGGCAAAGAAGGCCTTGGCTCTGTATAAGCACTACCCAGCAACAACTACAGCATCACGTTATAGATCTTGTTTCCACCAGAAATTCAAAATATAGCCCCATACCAGCTACTATGAAGAAAATTAATTCTATCCCAACCAAAACCAGCACAGTATGTTACATACAATACTCAAATCTCAATTTCACCATATTTTTTATGCCTTCTTCAGGAGCTTCTGACTTTTTAAAGCCAGATCACATGTTTGACTTCGCAATTGAACTATAAATTTATCCAGGGTATTTCTTGCTGCAAAGTCAGAATTGCCAGGTAATTTATTGGGTTTTTCCTACCTTTTTTATTAAATTTGATCAGAATTTGGCATCCTAGACTCCTATATTCTGAGGCATCTTTCCCTCAAACGAGTCTTACTGCCACTTTGGGACAATGCAATGATAAAGACAAAGCAAGAAGGTTTGAACTGGCAAGACATTAAAAAAAATCAACAACATTGAAGCTTCAAGAAATAAAACCTGAAATATTTATTCAGGGAAGTGTGTCAACTTTTGAGCCTTTGCTCCTCAGTCAGAGTTGCAGGTATAGGTGGCACATACCCCGGAGTACTGACTTCTGTAGAGTCAGAGAAGGCAAATGCAGCTGTAAGCCTGCTGTCCAAACACTCAATAAAGCACCTAAGTTTCTGAGGGTTACATAAATATGCTGTTTCTAAGGAGTGCCATTGTCCAAAAAAAATTTAGTTTTAGAAGACGGAACATTTTCATATAAGCAGCAACGACTCACACAGTAATCCTTGCTACAAAGTTAGAAGTGCTTAAAATAAACCACAGGGATTTTAAATAGAATTCTGAGACACTATTAATGCAGAGAAATGGATCATATTTTCTTAAAATCAGTTGCAACATTTAAATGTGCTCTGCTAAGCTGTATCCTTTTCCTGGTTTTCCTAATTTTTTAGTTTCTCTTTGCAACTCAACACCTTGGTATGATATATAACCCCACGATATATTATTGTTATCCTTTTGTGATCATTTTCAGTGATACTTAATGTCAATTTTAATTTCTTTAAAATAAAAATAAAGAAAATATAACATTGACTTAATGGGGTTTGTTTGGGTTTTGGGGTTTTTTTTGTACAAAGGTAAAGCATAGGTTTAGTGACAAATCAAATAAATGATCAAAAAGAAGCTCTGGAAAGATCCAGCATAGCTCTAGATGTAAAGGTGTGCATTGTACAATTGGGAATAATTAGATTCAAGATATGGTGAAGCTTCTGATAAACACAGGAACAGTCTTCTGTACTGGATTTTTCAAATAATTTGAATAAAAGCAACAGAAATCTGTCAGAGGTGCTCCATCCAAAATAACTAATATATATGTTAAAATGACAGGTTACATATAAAAATTGCATTTCAGAACAAAATGTGTTTGTTCTTGGTTACAGATGAGTTAATATTGAGTAATTTATGTAACTTGCTGAAGACATTCTAATGAAAGCAGCTATAAAGTGGTTTCACAGGACAGTGGCATCAGTTGTAAGACAATATGAGACTTCCTGTGTTTCCTGTCAAGTCAGTTTGCATCTCTCAGCATTACAGTGGGGTCAGGAGGCGAGAAAAAGCTTGTCCACATAAGAGATAAAATAGGTATAAAACCACGTTGCAAACTGGAAGCTCAGGGATTCAACTAATGGAACAAATTCTCTATGAGAAAGTTTTTCTGTCTAGTTTGAGATATATTTATGCATCAATATATATTGGTATATATTTTAGTGAACCAAAAGAGCTTACTGTTCCACTTCCATCCCAATTATTCTACGGAAGCTGAGTATGTTTGTGGTAGAGAGCAGCCTAGGAGACACAATCAGGGAGCAGAATCAGAGCCTCATTGTGCTAAACAACCAACAGATGAATCAAGCTGACAATTGAGAGGCGACTATTTGCATTTGAAAACAGAGTGAAATGAATTTGCTACTCTGAGGTCTTAATCTTTCTGCTTCTAATCCTGCAGGTAGCTTAATCCAAGTCAATGGCACCACTTGCCTTAGTAAAACAAGCAGGATTTAGCTCTTCCTCAGTGCTGTGAATTAATTAAATGAGGGGCAGAGAGCACTAAAACAGACATACAACAGACTTGCCTTCTACTCCTTTGTGTTTGCCTGGGAGGAAGACAGACACTCAGAATTGCTGGTTTTCCTTTCAGAGGGCAGATTGTGCATGCTGTTCTTTTCATATAGGAAAAGAAGTCTTCATCAGGAAGTAATGAAAGACACTGCACTTTCCTCTACAAGGCTTGTTTGCACAGGAAAATTCACTAGTGCATTTATGGGGGGATATAATCAGACTTCAAATTGGCCGGGAAACGAAAAATTGGTGAACCAAAACCACTACACAACCTATTGCTAATACTGTTGTGCCAGAATAGTTACACCAGAAATTTCTCCATTTTAGACAGCGCCTTTGTTCTGAAAGTATCAGCATCTGATATGTGGTTGCACTGCTACACCTACAGAAGTCTTTACCCACGGCCTGGGATTATTTCCTATGTATTTTAAGTGTCCCCCTGCATGCTGGTTGATGTTCTTGTTGAAATACTCAATTCTCTATTTACACAAAGAGCTCCAACAATGGCCACGAGACCCCCTCTAGCTGAGCTTATCACAGACACCCACAATGCCCCCTGCCAATATAATTCAGGGATTAATACCATCCAACAGGGAATTTGGAGTTGCATATGCCCACCATATAATCAGGTCAATTATATGATCAGCCTTGACCACTTTCCACTGTGATGCTTGTTAGACCTTTGCTTCCTTATCTGCAAAGCCACCACTTCCCTTCTGGCTAAGGACCAGAACTAACTCAAATCTTGTGACAGTGACAAGTTTTTCCAGAGAAGCAGGTTTCTAGGAAAGTGGTGGGATCTCACAGGGATAAGAGATGAGAGAGGAAGATCTGTAAGGCTCTAAGGAAATGACAGGTAGGACCAATAGATAGCAAGAGAAAAGGGATATGAAATGATGTGAAAAGGAAACTTTCTCATTCCTCTCTTTGACCACTGCTCTTCAGACTTTTCTCTTTCATGTGGTGGTCTGGAAAATCATGTTCCTTATCTCTTTTTATCCTCCAGAGTCTCTAAAATTGTATAAAAAAGCAAAAGAGGCAAGGCTATTCCATGGAAGAAGGAAAGGATGTAAAGCACAGCAAAGTCACAATGACACTGTATAGTTGTAGGCATATATTTCTCAGGTGGAACACAAGACTGTATGGGAAGATGCAAAATTTTTCAGGGTAAAGCAGCTCCATCTCCATCTCAGGAACAGACGGACCAATCCATTCTGCCATAAATTAGCTGCAGGATAACACCTCCTGGAAAGCAGCTTTGTGGAGAAGGACCTGGGGGTCCTGGTGAACAATGAACTGTCCATGAGCCAGCAGTGTGCTCTTGTGGCCTGGGGTACATTAGGAAGAGCTTTCCAGAAGGATGAAGGAGGTGATCCTGCCCCTCAGCTCAGCCCTGGTGAGGCCAAATTTGGAGTACTGTGTCTATTTTGTGGCTCCTTGGTACAAAAAAAGACAAGGAATGAGAAGAGGATCCAGTGGAGGGTTATTTTAGAGGACTGGAGTAACTTTGTTATGAGAGACTTGGCCCTGTGTAGCCAGAAGAGATGACTGAGGAGGGAATCTCATCAATGTATACAAATACCTTAAGGGCAAGAGTTGAAAATGTGGGGTCAGGATCTTTCCAGTAGTGCTGTGACAGGACAAGGGGCAAGGGGTGTAGGCTGAAACACAGGAAGTTCCATGTGAATATGAGGAAAAATTTCTTTACTCTGAGGGTCACAGAGCAGTGGAACAGGCTGTCCAGAGAGGCTGTGGACTTTCCTTCTTTGGAGACATATAAACCAACTCCTGGTCACAACTGTGTGCAGCCTGCTCTAGGTAAACCAGCTTTAGCAGAGGGTTGGACCAGAGGAACTCAGGGGTCCCTTCTAGCCCCAACCAGGGCTTGAAGTATTCTAAGATACAGGACAGCTAGTATGAGATCCAGCTTGAAACCACAGGGCAAGAATTTCAAGTGCAATGACAAGAAAAATGAAAAGAAGAAGAAAAGAGGAGCACCTTACCTGACCCTTATTTGTCTTCCCTACTCAATAATTTTCTCCATGTTAATTTTTCCACTTCATCTGCAATGCCAACAAAATATTTCCAAGGCAAGCTTCACACCTGCCATCACCATGACTCTCCCATTTACTAGCTCCTTTTAAATCTCAGGTTGGGCACAAGTGGAAGAGAAAATTAGAACCATCAGTAACTGTTTCTGGGCTGTTTCATTACCAGAGATGTAAATTGCATCATATGAGCCTACATATAATATTTTTTATTAATTTTCAATGTTACAGTAATTAATTAAAAGCAATAAGCGGGGACAGTCAATGCTGTTCCTAATGTGATGTCTCAGCCCTGTAATTTTAACAAAAGGCAGAGTGAGAGATGTTGTGAGTCACTTTAAGTCATCCTTAAATAGGAGAGGAAATACAACAGATTTTTTTGTCTTGCCTTTTTTGTAGTAAACAGCAGAGCAAATGTTCTTCTAACCTAAATGGGAATGTAAAACAAGTGCTGTATCATAGCAACAGCCAGAGGTTTGTCTCAATATTTGAATGATTATGAACATTCTTGTTAAGTGTGTAGTATACTGCTATGTCATAAGGAAAACCTAGTAAATTACTGCTATAAAAGTGAGTTGTTGAAGCCAAGTATCATAGATTCCTTAATGATGGTATTTATTTAGCACTGCAAGAGTGAATTCTTATTCCCAGGCATCCTTTCTAATGACAAAAGACAGATCTTAAGAAGATGAATAATAAGTCCTGATATACTGGGAACAAAAACTCTCAGCCGTATTTTGAAATTGTACCTCACAGTTTTCAAATCAATGTGCAAAGCAACCTTTTTCAGGAATAAGTTTTAGTGTCTACTGTTCAAACCAGGTGAATTGTCAACAAGCTGTAATGGGGAAAGCTTGTTTTATTGACATTTGTGGCAAAAATAGCATCTTTTTCAGCATTTCATCTGTATTTGTCCAGAACAGGGGTTATGTGATCGGCTGAATTTTGTTTTTCAGATAATTTCTTGCACCAGGTTACTTAAGTCTGTTTTGTCCAGTTCTTAAATATTGTGTGTTGTAACCAAGCAACGCGAGTAACGTTTTGAAAAGCACCTAACTAGGTTTTTACACCAGGGCTGCATTCACAGAAAAATGTGCTGTTACAAAATGTGCCTTGCAAAGACACTGCTGGCCAGGGAATTCACCCTGTAGCACCATGGGATGAGAGCACCATGCACACCAGGAGAGGTGTTTCTGCGCTGATATTTGTGTGTGCATGGGTGTATAGAATCAGGGCCTTTGAGGGGGAAGCATGAAACCTCATCAAGTCAGATAAAGAGCTGTTAGAGCTGCTGGTCAGTAAGACACATGGGGGAAAGGCATCTTAAAAAAGACAGTAACATGACCCTACATGAAGTACTTGCATTAATCTAGGATCCAGAGTAATGAACCTAATTCGACAACAGGCTTCATTTGTGTGCTGACACTCCCTGTCACAAGTTAGTTGCTTTATTCAAGGTGGATAATACTCAGCAGGAAGAATTGAGAGTATTCCCTCTTTCCAGGACAACCTCTTACTGCTGGAAAAATCGAAATGGTTATGAGGAACATGGAGAGCGCAGCTGAAATCACCTAACACAGCTCATTACCCTTCAAATGTATTTTAAGAAACAGGAATGGTTTTTGAGATGTGCCTTTAATCTGTAGGAATCAGTAAATATTTCCCAGTGGTGAATCCTGACTTGAAAGAGACACTTGTTCCAGCTGTGATTGCACCTCTTCTTGTCTGACTCAAGAACTGCCAAACAAGGATATTGTTCTTCAGTGGGAAGTTTGGAGGAAGAAAATGCATCCCCATTCTTTAGCCTCGCAGCTTAATCAGTTTTTCCCTAAAACTTCATGACAGCTGGTACTCTGACCACATCAGACTGGTTAGGGCTTGGCAGCACCCCCATGGTTACCCTGTGAACACCAGTGTAGGAAGGGAACCTCACCACTTCATCCCATTCTGGTGCTGAGTGCCAGTCTCTAAATTCTAGTCTATGGATATGTCTGTTTTGTGAAATACTGATTTTGAGAATTTATTTGCCTTGGCATGAACTGGCTATTCAGGGCTGGCTTCCTCTGTGGCAATTTTTTTTTTTTTTTTTTTTTTTTTTTTTGAGCTATAGTATTTTGATCTGATTCTAAACTAAAACATACTGGGTTTGCCAATGATGTGGGCCAAGTCATTTAATATGCTCCTTTATAGAAGCTCTGACAAATACAGAGAAAATGTAGGGAAAGATAATAGAAAGACTAAATAGGATATGCATGGAATATCTTAATTTTGCTACAAGCTGGGCTAATTAACTCTAATTCCTTTTAATGAAAGGGTGATAAATCTATATTTAAGCTCTTGTCTCTTATCCTTTCCTTGCTTCAATGCTGGTATTAATCTATTGTGTTTCTCCCCCAGTTTCCATATGTGTAAGAGAAGAATCTGCCCCTTTCATTTTAAGGAAGAAATCCTTGAAATCAGAACTCTGCTCTGGCACTAAAACTAGTGCAGAGTATGAAAGACAACAACTTCCCTGAGCTGGTTTCTGGAGGTACCTGAAGGTGTTACCCCCATTGGAAACAGCCTGTCTGCAATGTAACATTATTTCTTTTGGAAAAATGGGTGTGTTCATTTTTCCTGAACATGAATAGTTGACAGGTTTGAGTCAAGTTTCTTTTTCCTGTAACCATCCTCTCCCCTCAAACTGGTATTGTAGAAGTTGATTTTTCTTTAAATTAAAATGAGACTTTCAGAGTGCCCCTCTATTGTGTAATAGCAATGGATAATGGCCTGTAGTCCTTTGTCATTGAAAAATACATGCTTTCAGCTGAAAAGATGCATTTTTCTTATCCTTAGTCTCTCTTCCCCGCCACTTTGAAATCTAAGAAATGATGCAGCAGATGCTGAGCTGAAAATTAGAAGACATATATGATTTAAGTGTCAGCTGCCTGGTATTTACTGTTCTTTTAGTTCACTATGACAGAAGACTGCAGCTGTGCAAATTAAAATAGAAATCTTAAAAAGATCACAATTTTTTTTTTTCCCAGCTGTTTTTTAGATTTTCAAAATATATATTCTTTGTCAAATAAAATCAGTATGTATCTTATTATACTTTTTTACATACTAACTTTATTGTTGCCGGGGCAACTACAGAAGGAATAAACACAAACGGCCAGTGTGTTCCATGCTTGTTTTCTCTTTGTTACTGTGTCATGGGCAAAATGTTTGGGAGGATTAACGCATTGTCATAATTTTGCTCTGTTAAATTGGCCAATTCTTGGTTCTGTTCACAATAGCCTCAACACATTCCAGGGAGACAAAAGGGCTACTGGGCTACATTCTACCTTGTTTCCACATGGGAATTTTGGAATGAGGTGGAGTTTTATAGTTGATGACATCATCTATATGCCAACACAGTGATCACCTGTATTGTTTAACCATGTGCCATTAGCTACTGCTTAGGAATGTTTTAAAAATTAAAATCCTGGACACCACTGCTATGTGGATTTTCTTGAAATTTACCCTTCTATATAAGGAGATATATATTAAAGAGTCAAAATAATTAATTTGGCTGTGCTGCAGCTAAACAGTCTGTATGTTGTATAAGGGAAGCTCCCTTTATTGTTATGTACTTTGATGATTGCATTTTCTTTTAATCTGTTCTCCTACAACTGCTACAAACACTGCGTCAATTTGATTTCAATGTCACAACTCAGTCCTATAGCTCAAAAGAGAGAGTCCAAGGAATGATGATTTATAAAACCAAAAAATCATTGAATGTTTACCAAAAAAACACTTTGTAGCCTTTGCACTTGCTGCTTTCCTGTTTCAGATTCTGTTTTAGGGTACAATCCAACCTGAATGCATTAAAAATAGACTATTTTTCCCACTCAATTCACCTTTTCAAATTTTGAACACAGACTCCTCTCCAGAAATGAGCAGCCCAACAATGTACTTGCTAATATCAGAAAAGGCAATGACTGAAGCAGTTGCAAAGATCAATGAGGGAGCTTTGGAGAGATGACTAACATAAACATTTCAACTATGGAAAGGAATGAAGCTATTGAAGAGGGAAAAACTCAGACTAACGAACCAGAGACCTCTAAAACAAAAGTTTCATCTCCAATTCTATTGAAAATACATTAAAGTCATCATGATTTTTCTGTAGGCTAGAAAGAAGGCTTAGGTTTCAGTTTGTTACTTTGTTAAATAAAAGTCACTCCTCCTTGTATAAATAATCAAGTATTTTAAGAAAGGTGATATATTTTGCAATGTTTTGGTGTTCTCTTGAAGAATTCTCATATCCTCCATGTGTACATTGATTTTTTCCTCCTTTTTTCTACCCATCACCTGATAGTTTTATCCGTTGGATGGATTAGAGACTATGTTGCTGTGATGGGTAATCACTGGTAGTCAAGGATAAAAGTGTCACAGTGGAGCTGGATGAGTTAAATTTAACGGGTGTGTAACTGACAGGCATGTACAGGATAAGCACTTTTATTACGTACTTCTCAGCACCACTCAGTTCACAGCATGCTCCACAAATATTGGCAAGGAAATATGTCATGTGCCAGGGAATGAGTAATAAGAGATTTGTGAAATATGGATGCCAGAGTGTGTCTAATTATAGTTCATGAAAGACCAAACAATAACCAATAACAAAACCCAACATTATCATTCCCTCAAATCAAAGGTGGATTAATGATTTTTGCAGACAACTGACAATACTAATAGTCACCAAAATTCCTATGTGGTCAGGAACCCATGGGTAAAGAAGTGGCCTAGATCTGTAGAAAAGAGGTTCTTGTTATGACAGAATGCAGGATGAAATCATCTTTACTTGTGCAAAAGACACTTCAGCATCTTAAATATAAAACTGAGTGTTAAGCCATGTTGGAACCAGGGAAGGAGCAGCTTTTCCTCAACTAGAAAAAATAAATCTGACTTGTACTTCCAACATTCAAAATAAGGCAGCAGATGGAGTTGCTAGGAGACAGAAGGCAAAGAACAAGAGCATGAATGTGCTCTAGTGTCTCTACACAATAGCAAAGAGTGTATGAAATGATCCGGAGCTTTAGATCTCACCATCAGCTATGACTGTTAGAAGTGATGAAATGCAGTCTTTGTGCTAACCAGGTAAATGCTAAATCTGAACAATTTTAATAAGAGGATCTATGAGAATTGTATTATGTGCTATTTAATCCTGCTCTGCAGGCAATCCTTGTAACCGTGGAATTACAGTATAATTCGGATAGGAGGGACCTTGGGAGGTCTAGCCCAACCTCCTGCTTAAATCATGACCAGCTCTGAGGTCAGACCAGGATGCTCAGGGATTTATCCAGACATTTCTTCCATGAGTGGAGATGGCATAACCTCTCAGCACAACCTGCTCCTCCTGACTGCTCATGGGAGGAAAGGTTTTCCTCATATCCTCTCTGAACCGCTCCTGTATTAATTTATGCCTGCTGCCTCTCAGCCTCACACCTCTCACGATGGCTCCATCTCCTTACTGACATCCTTGCAGATACTGGGGGCTTCTGTTTTGTCCCTCCAGATCCATCTCTACTCCTGACTGAGCAAGCCCTAGTCCCACATGCTCTCTTCATGGGACTAATGATCCAGCCACTGTCATCCTGGCTGCCCCTGCTGAACTCATCCGTGTTTATAGCTGCTTCCGGTACTGAAGGCCTAAAACTGGACGTTGTTATTCATGTGACCTAAGAAATGCTGGCTCTTCTCCTGTTAATACAGTTCTGGACGATGTCAGCCATCTTCGGCATCTTTTGCCAAGGTGCACTGCTGGCTCATGAGTGCACCCACCAACACAGGAGGTCAGCAAGAGCCTGCTGCCACTCCAGGGATTTTTGTGGACTAGATAATGTAAGTACAAGGAGATAGTGCAAGGTGAAAAGAGTAATAGAGTCATGTGCAATGTTGATGAAATGTGAAGTGAAAGTAAAGCCTGGCTGAGAAGTTGTCTTGGGAAAGACGAAACTGATAAAGAATGAAAAAAGTGTCAGTAAGCTTTGATTATAACACACTTAGAGAAAGAAAGATTTTGTAACTAATAATTTTGTTGTAGAAGAATCTCAGGTAATTTGACCACCGCTGGATAAGAAACCATCATGAAATGGGCTTTGTGTAATAGATTAGAGAACAAGTTTAGAATATAGATATTAAAATATCCATTGAATGCTTAAGTTCTTCATCTATTTTTTATGATAATTCTAATTGGTGAAAAAAATGAAAAAAATCTATCCAGTTACAGAAAAATACTTATATTTAATAATAAATATAAGAAGAAAAGAATTTATGAGTTATAGTACTATGAGGTCAATAGATTTTGAGACAGATTTCTGTAGAACAAAGAAATACGATGGGCAACATCTAAGTCAGTACTTAACTGGTTCTATGAGTGGAGAAAAATTGCCAAAGAAAAGATTTGCTGGAAAAAAAAACCCACTGGGTAAAAGGCATAAAGTAGTGTAGTTCTTCTGTGAATTTTAAAAACTACTTGAATAACTATCAATTATTACTTTAAATATTTATTCCAAAAGCAATTTTCAATAAATTGTCACTTAATTTGAATACTAACTCATAAAACTGGAAAGAGTGCCACTTTTGAGCCATTTATTTAATGTAGATAATCTAGAACTCTACTAGTCCTCTGTAGATTTCAGAGTTATCATCTGATCACAATTGTAAATGATCAAAGAAAATCCGCAAACCTTGAACTATGTGTTTGTGTTTTTATGCAATAGGTTGCAGGTAATCACAAAGCTGACATACAGAAAAGGGAAAAGCAAAACAAAACACAAAACAAAACAATCACCTGTCCCTGCCCCCCAACCCCGAATAAAAATAAAAGTAGATAAAAAATAACAAAATTGTTTACAGATCCTAGAAAATGCATATAATAAGACATCTGGACAGAAACACAAGAAGGATAGAAAATAGAAACAGGCATTGGGGTGAAAGTGGACAATGAATCTGAGAGGAGTCACCAAACAAGAAAAAGTAGGGTGTGCATGCAGGAATCGGTACACAGCATGAAGCCCCAGGGCAGTGCTGGTTAACCAAACCTGATTTACAGCATTCAGCACAGGCTCTATCAGTGGTTAAAATAAAAACAGACAACACTCTCCCCAAAAAATAGGCAATAAGTAAAGTAAGCAGGGCATTCAGTGCATTACTGGCTGATATGAGTTCTCAAGCTGAGACTTAGCAGGAAATGAGCTTCAAATAAGCTTCAGTAGTTGGCATAACCAGACTTTTCTCAGTTGCAACTTCTCTGGGTTTGGCTTGCACACAACCTCTGTCTGAAAGGATTCAGCAGGGAAAGGATGATTGTGTCTGTGCTGGTCCCACCACCTGCTCCAAGGATGGATTCCCACTTCTTCAATCAGTGAATTGTGTCCTACAACTTGCTGCACGCCCCCTTGAGCAGCCTGGCCCTATCTATAGCACTAGGATATGACAGATGCAGCAGCTATCCCTTGCAGCCACTTACTCCCAGGCATCTTAAACACTGGTGTATTTGTGTAGGATGCCAAGGGTGTGTTTGCATAAGGAGTTATGTATTATGACAGCTCACTGCCTGCTAGGAAGGAGTTTGAAGGCTGGGCCAGGTGGAGGTGATGGAAGCTGGCTTGCTTCCACCCAGAATGCTTATTGGAGCAAGCCCTGAGATGGTTTTATCACTGAGTCATTTCCAGGTTTTAGCTGGGTGGATACCAAGTTGCTCCATGAAGGATCCAGCATGTGCACGTGGGCAATAGGAGCAGGCCCAACTGACAGCTCAGATGTACCCAGAACTAATGTTTGCCAGGTACTCTAACTCAGCCTTACCACCTGGCAAGCCTTCAAAGTGAAAATAGGCACATCTCATCCAGGAAAGCAAATGTTCACAGTCTTCACTGCAGTATGGAAACCGTTTTTCTGCTAATTTTCAAGTCTCCTCATCCTGAGTACTATAAATATTTACAATGTTTTCCCAAGTGCCTATAGAATGTAAATACCAAACTTGAAGAGAAATCCTTTAATAAGATTCAGACTCTGGACATGCCTTTTTAATACCAGTATAAAAAATAAACAACTGATAATATTCCCAATCTAATTATCTGGGGACATTATATCTGTGCTTTAAATGGCAGAAATTCTAGGACGAAATTAGATAAGAAAAAACATTAGCTGAGTGGTGAGAACACTTTGCAGTGTCAGCATGCTTTGTGAATGGAACAAGTTCCCTAACTGCTCAACAGAAGGTTCAAGTTAGATTTGAGGGGAAGGACAAGGTTCTGCACCTTCTTTGTGTCTTGGCTGAAGGAAAGGTAGGAGGGAGCAGAAAGCAAAGGATGGACTGAAACTTCCCTCATAGCACTGCAGCTCAAGAGTTCCTTGATGCCTTTGCAGCTGTGCAGAGGTGGTGTAGGTTTTCCATTACTTTCCTGAGGGTAATAGTGGTTCTGTGCATTGAAACAGAAAATTTAAAACCAGACTGACTAGCCCTTCATGGTATGGCACCACCAAGCCAAGTACAGCATCTGAATTGTTACAGCGTGTGCTCTATGAGTCTTTTTGTGCCTTGCTTCTTTTTACAAAGCTTTTTCTACTTGTAATGTACTACTAGAAGTCTCCTCCTGAAGACAGTTTTTTTTCCTTCAGTGTGGACACACTCTTAATTTTAAAAGTTGAAATCAACATGGAGTTGTTCTCTTTGCTTTTTTCTTTATAATTTCAGCCATGCTCAAGCACTGAAAACCTAAGATTCAGATCGCTACTCTGCTGGTGGAGAACTCAACCCCACCTTCTCCACATCCTAGATAAATTCTTTCTCTACCAGGCTACTTTGGGTTCAGATGCTCCCTCCTTCTGTCTCTGGAGCTATGCCACTATGCAATGCTGCCATTTGCTCATTTCTCTGCATGACTCGTAGCCCCATGGTTGGATTAGCTTTTCAGAGAAGGGAGATGTGGGCTTGAGTCTTCATCAGGTTCAGGAGAAAAGGTGGAAGACATCTCAGGTTCTGGTGAGTGTCCTAATATTTGTATAATTTGACACAGAGTGGGTAACACCATCATCTTTGCCTTTGGAGATACATAAACAAACATTACAAAGTTCATTTGCTATTTTTATGGAACCTTACTTTATTGCAGTCTGCCTTATTTTTAGATCAGGTACTGGATTGGGATTTTTGTGACGGTGAAGCAGATGGAAGGTATCAGGTTATAGTTGGTGTCACACTTGGGGTATGTATGTTAAGTCAATCCTCACAAAGCAAATTAAAACCAAACAAGAAGGTGATTGGTGAGTTTATGTGACTTTGGGAGTAGGGCACATAAAGCAGCCTTGCTCTTGCAGTGTTGAATACAGAGCCACATATTTGTTTCCAATACTGCTTCCACTCCAGGCCCTTTTAGGTAGAAAGAAAATGGATCAGTTCTGGAGGATGTCTCTATTCTTCTTTCTCTTCACATGCACAGACCTGGTGTGTCTGTGGCACTTGGCACATTGTAGTCTGTCATTCCATAACTCGGCTTCCTGTGGTGTGAAATCATTGGGTGATTTAGACTTGTCAGGATTAGCTCTGCTCCATGGTGCAGTGGGAAGACATCCCTATAGAGATGACTTCAAAAGCAGTGATGCCACCTAGACAGTAGATGCCACGTCAACTGGCATTGGCAAATTAGGACACAGACTTTTCTCTCCTCTGACCATCTTAGCACAACATTCAAGGTATCTCCATTATATAATCAATTTCTTGTGATTCTTGCTGGAAACAAAATTTGCTTGGGGGCTTCTACATTCCTTAAATTTGTGTATTCTATATGTTGTCAAAAGTTGTTACATGGGTGTGGCAGTTTAATGAAGATGTGGTGAGGAGGTAATGGGTGAAACAACTATTTCACAAGGCCGTAAGAAATGCTGTAAGACGATCTCCTGTCTTTCATTAGAATCTAGTGTGTCATTTATCATATCATTGCAGAACAGTTTCATACAGGAAATGAAATTTCAGCAAAAGTAGATGTCAGATAAAATCAACATTCAATTCAGCTCACTCTATGTAAAATGAAAATACCCATGTCATTTTGGGGTCAGGGACATGCAAAATCTTTGCTGGCTTGGGGTTTGAATTAACACCTATCTAAAACAGCTGTTAATATGCTTTAGTAATCCAGTGTACCAAAAGTAAATTTATCTTCTAATTAAATGAAATGGTCAAAACCTAGCATTTAATCTATCTTAATGAATTCCTAAAAAAGGGGTAGAGTTTAATAGAGTCTTTTCACTTAGCTGTGGTAAGAATGATAAAGAAAAGGAGTTTAGAACTGGTGAGTCTAAATAAGTTTTTTTCATTTACAAGTGCAATTGAAATAATCCTTATTTGTTTCAAAGTAATTTTGAAGGTGATAGAAACAGATATTTAACCTGGCCAATTGGATAATCTTAAAAAGGGGTAATGATATAAAATTACCACTCCCTCCTCCAACACAAAGCAATTATTAAAATTTGTCAGCCTGATTTCTTGGGATTTCTTGTGACTTCTTACTGTAGAGCCAGTGAACCTTACCAGCAAATTCAAATTAATAAAGAGGGCTTATTTTTGCTACTGATCTTCACGGTCATCTTTGGCTACCAATAGAAAATCCATTTGAAAAGATTCAAAAGCGTGGTGATTTAGTAGATGTGCACTTGCTCCTTTCTATTCAACTTGATTAGTCTTTTATAGCTCACAATAGTTTGTTTTAAAAAATTGGCAAATTTGAGGGAATTTACTCAGTATTTTGAATTTATAACAAAAGCCCACGACATAGAAAGCCCATCTTGGTTTGCCGTAATGCCAACAGCTCCCCAAACCATGAAATATAGTTGACCAAGAGACAAAGAAACACAAAAAAATCTTGAATCTTGAAAATACTGAACACATCTGCAAACAATGAGGAACAAAACCTGAAAATTGTTGGACTTTTAATGTCAAAAATGTGCTGGGAGGAGCCTAGTTTCTCTCTCACCTCTGAATAACAAGTCCATTCACTCCATCTGCTTTCCTCCCTCCTCAAATCAGCATTACTACTCTACAGGATAGAAGCTGTTTTTCACCTCTCTAGGTCTCTTGGCTCTCCTACGAGTGTTATTAATGTTAGGAGTCATACTGATTTTATCCCATTCCTAGTAGTAAACACCACAGCTTTTGTCTCATCAACACAGGGCTATCCCTGTACTTGCAAATGCAGCAGTGCCAGGATCCATGCTTCACTACACTCTGGCCAGCTGGCATGGACTAGTCTTGCTCTTACAACTGAAGGCTCATAAACAAGCTTGCTACATCCCAGCTATCTATTGGGAAATAGTGCATGGCTTTTTCTAACTCTGGGCCTATGCTGAGGATTTGTTTGGGAGCTGGTCAGGGCCTAAACCATACCAGGGACTGTTTTACTTCTTTAACAATAAAGAAGGCAAAATTACAATGCCAGCATTGGTCTGCCAAGATAGACATAACCAGATGGACTTCTTTTTAAGATCTTCCTGGATCTCTTTCTGGATTCATAGTCTCCTCTGGAGCTGGTGGGGCATCTTCTTTTGGGGAACCTTCATCTCTCTTCTCCCAGCCCAGGCAGTGAAGTACAAGTGCAGAGGGGACCCCTCAAAAATTTCTTCAGTATCCTTGTCCAGACTGTGAAAAAGGGAGAGAAGACTGACTTTTGTTGTACAGGGACAATGTTGCTTCTTTTTTACAGACAGCGGCTTTATTGTCTGTCCCTTTGGGGAAATCAAAAATTCTCAGGGGTCAGAGTCTGAAAATTTTTCAGAAGGGAAAACAGCACAGCAAAGAGGTTAATTTTTAGAAGATTCATTTCAACTAACACCTTTGACAATCTGGAAAAATCTTATGTGTTTTGTAGTAAAAGATACTATTTCCTTTATTTCAGAAAGAGCAGGTTAACAGCCTGGCATTTCCAACCCAAAGCAAAGACAGCATTATGAGAGCTGAGGCAGCACTTAAGTCCCACGCAATGTCTGAGATTTATTTCTGTAAACTGACAGCCACAAATTCCAAATCATGAAACTGAAGGGCAAAAAAAAAATTCCTCTATTGCAGAATATCTTGCATCATATTAAGCTTTCAATATTTCTATTTCTAATTTTATCATAGCCTTTTTTAAAGTTTTTGTCACACAGCAAGAAGGGCAGAGTTGCCACATCCTTGCGTCTTGTGATGAGGTATGTAAGTCAGCTGAGTCCTACTGTGAAAAAGAAAACAAAGTGTTTCTAGTTTACCCCAAACACTTCTTTTAATTGTAGTACATTTAATTCATTATAGGCCTGTCAGATTTCAGACAACAGAATAAACAGGCTTTCAGAGAGGCTGATGGCTTCAAGCATGACTTTTATTTATTGAAGCAGTTTTTGGTTCTGTTTGTTTGCAACAGAATATTTTCCTCATGTTGTTTTTATGCTGAACTGAGACTTGGCAATGTTTTCCATTGGAATGTAACACTGTCATGTAAGGTCAAAAGGGAAAATGCCAGTCAGTGTTTCCCAGTGATTGTACACATGTAACATGATGTCCTTTCATTGAACTCAGCTTTTATTTCTGAGAAGTAACTGTTATTTTAGTTTGCATCAGTGCAGATATTATTAGTCATAAACCTATGCAGCTATTTGTCCTATGTTCAATAGTCAAAGAAAAATTCCTTCCTTCCTTCCTTCCTTCCTCCTTCCCTCCTCTCATTTTAGATTTTTTTTCAGGGGATGAACAGATAGGGAGGAGTGTAATAGCAAGGCCTAGACCTTGGACTAAATTTTGGCAGTGACTGCCTGTATAACTGGTTCAAATAAAGCTCCCTCATGCCTTTTGCTTCAGAAATAGGGGTGGAAAATCCTTTCTTTTATCTGTAAACTCTTTAAGGAGAATCTGTATACAAATCTATTATAGCCTCTGCTAGAATCCCTCCAAGTAGTGTTTAGAAGCTTTTAGAGAAGGAGAGGATTGGATCCATTCATTCTTTGATTTATTTTGAATTCCAGCCTTTTGAATGACAGAAATGCAATGTCCATTACCTTGGAGATAGACACATCTGCAAATCTGTTAAATAACAGAGTATTGCTTGCATAAGCTGTAATTTAAAGATTGAAAAACCTTGCATCATCCCTGAAATATAAAACCACAGATGCTCAGTTTCCCAACACTGCATTTTACAACGCATTGAGCCAACTCCTCAAGTAAGTCCTTATGTAGTCCTGTTCAGTCCTTTTGAAGTGAAATTTAGTGTATTTTTTTATTTCAGTATGAATTTGTCTGAATAGAGACAAATTAAGAATATATCTCTTTTGTTCTGTTTGACTAGTGGAATGTCAGTGGGCAATGTATCTTCTTCATTGCAAAATAATTTCCCTTTCACACATGACCTTGCCTGAGTACATTTTTAAGCACCTTGCACTTATCTAGTGCTATATTACCGTGGGTCTCTAGCTGCAATAGCCTGTGGGTTTAGATCAGAGGTGAGATGTCATAGGACTCTAACTCCCCAGGATAATCGTGAGGGTTTTAATGGTTTCTGAAATGTCTTTTAAATCCTATTAGAGACAGAGGTCCAGCTACAAAATCAAGTCACACATCTCAATTCTTGATGAATGATCTTGATGTGATTACTCTTGGCATTCAAACTCTTGCAAGCAAAATAAATTTGCTGCAGGAATGTCATTAACCACAAATACGGGAGGCTTGATTATTTGTTTATATTATGTTAAGATACTATGTTTATACCAAGCAAACTCACCAGTGAGTTTCAGTGAAGCACAATGCACTCGGAATGGGCAGGTATGGCCCTGTAAATAGCCCTGTATACACATCAGCTCTGGTCCTACAAGCAATAGGACTGTGTTAGCATGGCAGTGGCTCAGGGTGAAAATTCCTACCTCTGAGGAAGGGCTAATTCCCATAAGTGTAGTGCTACATTGAAACTGCATTATACTGCAATTAGTCTAAAGCAAGCTGAAATATCTTTACACAGCGATGTATTTCAGATACTGCACAGCCAGATACATGCAGCAGATAGAAACTGCTCATCTCCAAAAGTGTATTTTAGCTACAGCATTGGTGAACCTTGTGTTTATCCCAGGTTCAAACACCTTTTATTGCAGATGTTATTTTATTCTGATGTGCAGCAGAGTGGTTCCTTCAGGGAGATTGGGGATACAACTGAGAACTGATTTGCACTGGAGGCCACATTATATAAAATGGATATAAGCCTGTCTATACCCCCACCCCTGCATTACAGGAGCCTTCATGCTTTGATTGGAATAAGGAAGACAGATAAACCATGTCCACCCCGTGTTATAAAACAACTGTCCTTTGTTTGAAAGATTCCTGGATCAAACACCAATTTCTGCATGATGTGGCCATTTTAATTTTCCCTCCTCTGCCAAAAATAATCAATTTTTTATTTAGGTACCAGTGCGAGATGGGTGGTTAGAAATACCTTGACTATTGAACAGCTTGCAAATGGAATACAAATAATGCTCATTGATTCAGAGGGCAGAAGCCAGGCCTCTGACTTCTGAAATGTAGCTTAAAACTGGAAATCAGCTTCTCTGTTGCTCCAGTTTTTAGTGAAGTCATAATTGTGTGTTTTACATTAGTCTGTTGCCATGGATAGTGAGAATCAGGGTAGGATGTGATGACATTAAAAGGTCACTTCAATCTCTAATACCTATGGTTCTGGAAATGACTAATGGCATTGTGCTGCTACAAATGTAGAGCTGGAGCAACATGATGAGCTGTAACTGGCTCTTGTATAAGCATAAATACCTCTGAGATTTAGAAGAAAGGATGACAGAGCCCTATTAAAAAGTGAATGAGTTTATTTTTCATCTTGTTCCTTTCTGAGAGAGATTGCATACTTGGTCTTTGGGGAGGGTAATTTCTTTGGTACAAAAATGTAACAACAAAATGGGTGTATCAATATGTGTTACTTCTGGTATAAATCTATGATTGTATTTAAACAATTAACTCTAGATAATTATTTACAGGGAATTTACTTGGACCAATAAACATCACTGTTTTGGTATGTTAGAAATTCCAAGACTTTTAAGATGTGGCCCTTCTCATCTGATCATAGAAAATAGGGATAAATGTTTATTTTCAGAAGGACCTATTTGAAGTGTCTAACTGGAACCATGGAGTTCTTGCTTGATTTGGAACAGTTGGGCTTGATCTGGCAGAGGAACATGACTGAGTCATTCTGAATTGTTAACACAGTCCTGGTGGTTAGATCAGAAAATCTTTAGGGGATGGGAAAGAGATGGAGCACAGATTTCTACTACAGCAAAAACTGTTAAAACAAAAAGAAACTCAGAATATGTCAATTGTGAAGGCTGTTTTGTAGAACATCTGTGATGCTGTAATATAAACTTTTTATTTATTCATGCAGTTCATCAGGAAATTAAAAAAAATAAAAATACTTATATAAAAAAATCAAATACAAAGCCTTTCCACTATCCCTCTCCCTTTAGTTTTGTATTTTATTCCATTTACCTTCCCTAAGCTTCCATTCTATTCCCTTTCTCCTTCATTTGCTTCCTCCCTTCTTTTCTTCCTTCCCTAAATTTTTAAAAGTGAAGGCATTCTGTAATCTGTCCTTCTATTAAACTGGCTGTTTTACCATTTAGTTGTGTAACCATTTTCTACTTGTGATGTATTTATTAATCATCCAGTGTTGCCACATGTTTCATTGCACATTTTGCATTCCTGAGAGCTGTTTGTAGATGGTTTCCTGTGTTTGCAAATCTGGGCAATCCAGCCCAAGCTGCCATTCACTGCTGCTGAGAAAAGGTAGAATCTCCTGGCCATTTGCAGAGGCAGTTGCACTTTTCCTGCAGCAGGAGAACAACCAAAGGAAGAGAAAATCCTTTCTTTAATCTCAAGTGCAGAGGTAATTTTTTTCTCCAATAAAAAGTTCCTTTCTGAGGGTGCTCAACTGCAACACTGAAGTATTTGTCTTATATCTTGGCACATGCTAGAGATGATCAAAGCAGCAGCTTTTGTTTAAAGAAATAGAAAAGCAGGGTTGCAGAACATCCAGGGATGGATGTAACACCACAAAGCAAGGAAGAATCACAAGAGCCAAACTATATTAAAAGAGGGTTTTTTCAGCAGTTTGTCAGTGTGCAAAATGACAAGGTAGATCAGGTGATACAATTCTGAAATAGTTTAGTCACTTGTGTAGAATTTGGGCATGTAGATTTTTTTCAGCATCCATTTTTCAGGTCTGCAGATTATCAGTCCACCCATTAAAATAATGTTGCTATTTTCCATGGCAGTGACTGGCAGCATTTTTTACCAATATTTTTTGTTACTTATGAGACAAATTTAAACTCTGCTATTAAATGACAATGAATAAACCTAGGCATCTGTTCATTAGAAAAAAATTCTCAAAATGAAGCAGATTCCATTCATACTTGTTCTACTTTTATACAAACGTAACACTGAATCAAGCAAAGCATTTCCATAGTATTTCTATGAATCATGAATTAATTTCATGTCACCAGTACGAAGAAGGCAGACATTCTCAGTACACAAATAAGCACTGAAATACATATTTTAGGCACCTGGTTCTTTTCAGGAACTTGAGCTCTCAAGTATTGCTTGTGAGTAATTATCAGTATCAGTAATCTGCACATGATTTATTAATGCCTTGCTAAAAAGCACTGATGTAACTGTCCAGCACTGTTTTCCTTTTCATATAGGGAGAAGAAAATCCCAAGCTCTGTCATCATCAGCTGGCTTGCATCCAATAATTCCAAACCAATTTATGTGATCAAGAGCTGGGCGTTAACTTCTCTTATTTGTCAGGAGAGTAGGTAATAAAATAAAACCAATCAGTCAAAGTGGTGCAGCTCTTTACTCTGTACTGGTGGGAGGAGAGAGTGAGATCACCGGTTCTGCAAAGCTGAAGTGACCAGCTGACTTCTTTTGTCTGCTCGCCTGTGCGGTCTCCTCTGGCACAGCAAGAGACAGGCATTGCTCCCTGCTACTTTGTGAATAAGGGGCTATCCCATGGAGCTCCTCTGCACATGAAGCCCAGAGACCTGGTGACAGTTTAAGTCTCCATAATTTTATTTTTTTCTTACATCACACCTGTAGAAAAAAACAGATTCATTAAAGAGAAGAGTGATGCACAGCTTTAATTTTCATGGTTATGACTCTGAGCAAGGCCCCGTGAGAACATTGGAAGTAATTATATTTCCTTCTGGTTTAGCTACGAGGCCTGGATTTGTTCACAGCAGAATTTACAAGAATTTCTTACCACCTTTAAGACTGGCATTCATCCTTTATGTCTTGGAATTGTTTAGGATGTGTCATTTCAATTCTGAAGAACAGATTTGGACATTTATTGCTGAGCTACCTTCTATGAAAAAACAATTGCACCCCCTGGGTGTTTTCAATTTTTCTCTCCTAAAGTTTCATATATCCATACTGCATTGTAATGGATGACTTGATTTTGTGATTTCTTCATTCAAGACCAAAAGCAGTTGATTTCAATTTATATATAATATACATTTTTATTATTTGTTTTCTTTAGAGTGTTAGAAGGCACAGTACAGTAGGTTAACACAAAATGCTACGAACTGAATTCTTAAAATACAAGTTACACTTTTATAAATTGTGTGTAGTAAGACAAGACTTTCTTTTTCATGTGCTAAATAGGTTTCTATTTAAAGCACAGCTATGAGAAGATATCATTCAAAATCATTCAAAATTCAGTTTGGTTTTGGATTGTTAATCTAAAAACCACCTAAATGAATTAATCTAAATAAAACAATGATTGAGGGGTTGTGCCTACTTGTAACTGAAAGTCTGTTGTGATTTCCTCAGTACTTTGAGGAAACACCAGTCAATGAGAATTCCTCAATAGTTTCCTTCATTTCAGCTGGAAAGGAAAATATTTTTAAGTATCTCCAGTTAGAAACTGCAGAGAGGGGCTTAATACACAGTAGTTACTCTGAATTAATAAAATGTTGCTTGATGGCCTCTGGCTTTTTTTAGTAGCAATTATTCTGAGTGCATGATAATACTTGTAAGTGACCGTGTGTGCTTTAAGCTCTTCACTCCTTGATATGCTCTTGAACTTGTGCCATTTTACAAGGGGCATTGAATCAAAGGTTTTGATGGGGTGACAGAGGACTGACATTATAAAATTAACATGTCCTGAATTACAATCCAAGAAACATAGGCTCACAGGCAGTGTATATTTTTAGTTACACTCATTGTTAACTGACATTAAATACACTCTTGTCTTATTAAAATGCTGTTGGGGCTGCTATTTAATGATTCACTGTGATTTTATGATGGCGTATGATAAATATTCTAAGAAATTTCAGTTATGAACTAGTTCAATAGGAAAGGATTGTATCAACCTAATGTATCACTATAGAAGTGGTATTTTCAGTGTTGTTCACTGAGTATTGTCAGATACTGGTCTGTTTAGTTGTATAATGCCATTACAATTTATGATATCCAAGACTCCTAAGAGAAATGTGATGCAGAGACAATTAATCATGAGTATGTTCATGCACGTGCACACCTGGGTATACAGAGTTCATACTGAATTCCTTTCAGTACATTTTGGTTACCAAGAGGGAGACCAGCATCCAAAAGCTAAGCAAGCCACATAGATAAACAACTTTTTGCTTTAGGTTAAGTCTTGAACTTCTAAAAGTGTCCTACAAGCAGCTCTGCATCTAAGATGCTTACATTTTAATCAAGTGCTGTCAAATTTTTTGATGACTAAGGGAGAGATTACCCTATAGCTGTTTACTCAAAGATCCAATGGCAAATAAATTTTACAGTGTTAAAGGATGATGGAAAATTATCTGAGAACAATTTGAGAATTCTTTCATGCTCTGCCAGTTTGATGGCCTAATTTGAGTAATGAGAAATTTTTTTATGCTCTGTATATGGATTCTGCAAATACCTGGGTTGCAGATTTAGCACCACTGCAAGGATCCAGTTTTCTACTATCTGTGATAAATTTATACTACAGTATATGCCATTATTCTGTTGAGATCAATGGGATTTTTCTCTTGGCTTTACAGCAGCCAGGATCTCACTCTTGATACTTATCACTCATGCTTGACTTTGCAGGCAAGGAAGTCATTGCAATTTAGAGTGCCTCAAAAAAGAACCTGTGCCACATGACTATTGGGCTGAGTATGAAGATATTCTTTATGTGTCAGAAAGGCAAAGCTATACTTAATGCATCTGAAGTGCTTTAAAGCCAGATTTCTGTATCAGATCACTGTGTTTACAGAGCAGGAGGAAAGCTGGGCATGTCTGGATTTATCCCACATGTTGACTCACAGCTATCCTTTTCAGAGCCAAAACCACTCCTAGTAACACTTCCAGTCACCAACAGCAACTGCCAGCCAGCCAGATAACAGCAGAGGTAAACTTCCAGTCTGCTTCAACCTGAAACTTGAATCTTGGTGGAAAAGGGATTTTAGCTGTTGGAAGTAGTAACTGGAGGCACAGCAGGCATCCTCCATTCAGTGGTCAAGTCTTCAAAGGCTTTGTGAGCAGTGGAAGTTTTTGCACCTGGAAAGCTCTCCTGAGCTTACACTCTTCAGTGCCAAAATTGGTAAGTCCATGTTGTTGCAATAAGCTTAAAATGGGAATTAATTTGAAATCAGAAAAGAGAACATCTGTGCTTGACTTGAAGTGTTTTTCGTATAGTCTCTGTTTAATTTACAAGTAGAATTTCCCCTGTACTCCTGGTGTGTGTAATGTGGGCTCTGACTGTCCTGAAAAGTCTTTCTTCTTATTTCAGAACGAATATGTAAATTTTTAAGTCACCATTCTGAAACTGTTCAGTCATGCAGCTAGACTACTAAAAAGTCCCATTGATACAAAATCCAGTCTCTAAATACCTAGCAGATTTGGAGTAATAGGATAAATTGAATGCATGCCAGTATCTTCTGACACTATTTCAAGCAGAGATGTTGGTGAATGTAGACAAGAACCTCTTAAAGATGTGTTTAATAATTCCTGTACTTTATTTAGGAATTAATCACCTTTCAGTTATAGGTGAAGGATGAGTGACACTCTTTTATTATATTGCAAGGAGATTTTCATGCTATTTAACATGTGTCTCCTCTAAAAGATGACCATAATTATAAGGATTGGGATGACCACCTTATGAGGGACAAAGGACTAAGCTAGACACTATTTGTCCTATGGAATTTATTTTTTAAACTATTTTCAAAAATCTTTGAGGAAATATACAGTATCCCACTGGAGGGTTTAATTTAATGGCAACTGGCACTGAATTCCTCAAAACCTTTCCACAACCAAAGGTTTTACTTTATACTTGCATTTATATCTTGACCTATCTAACCTTCATTGTACACATCATGGAGAAACTTCCTTCAGAAATGTGGACAGTAGGTTTATCCACCTATCTGATATTAGCTCTTTGAGTTTAGCCTAGCATTTGTTCCTACAGAGTTTAGAAAATGTGTTTGAAATAATTTAATCTAACTTACTGAATATATTTACCCACTAAATAGAAGTTTATATTATCTTGAATCTGCAACAATAGTCTTAGTTACCCCCAAGCTTCAACAGGTTTCAAGTTTGGTTCAGATTTTGACTTGCATTCCATCAGTGTGAATGTTTGCTCTGGCATCTGAGCCAATTGACTAAGTCACCTCAGGCAGTTGAAATCTGCTTCAATTCCTGACATTGGCTTGAGATATGAGTTGTCTGACCTCTTTTTTAAAAGGTGGGCATAGATACAGAACTTGGGCAAATATGCATAATGAAATTGAGCAACTTATTGGTAACCATCAGTGTTCTAGCAAAAGAAAAAAACCAGAATAATTTGGAAGAAGTGAAAATGAAACAGGTTAGCAGTCACAAATGAAACAGCATGACATGAACTCTAAATAAAACTAGAGATATCCCTTGCTATTGTACCAGCTTCTTAGCCCAGACTTTTGAATCTCTGCAGACAGTACTGAAAGTGTGAGGGATGACTAGGTCAGGCTCTTTAGAGGTAGCATAAATCACGACTATGTCCTTTCAAATGGATGCCCTTACATCATTGATCTTGGAAGTAAGATGAGAAGGCCTGGATGTCCTATCCTGACCATGAATGTTTGGACCATAACTGCTGTTATCTGTCTCACTTCTGCTTTGTGGTTTCCAGTGTAATGCCACATCATTCCTCCTCATTTCTGTGGGCTTTTGCTGCAGTTGCATATGGACTTTTCTGGAGCCAAGTTTTCCACAAGAAACATAATATTTAAAATATGGCTACCATCCAAAGCTAAATATTGTTCCAGTTCTCTTTCCTGAGATGAAAAAAGAATCCAAAAAACATAATGATTAAGAGCATCCTAGAACTGTCTGATAAAAGGAGAAGAATTAGGGTAACTTTTCTAGCTCTGATTTTCTCGTTGCATAAGCAAGTGAAAGGAAAGCATTGCAATTCTATTTTCACTATTTTATTTGCTTAGAATCTATAACAAGGAAACGGCAGCAGACAAAATCAGTAGTATATGTTCAACATAAAATTTTGCAAAAGTGCAATAGCAATAGAGGAAAGATTGCATTGTGTCTAATTTCCATGGAAATATTTGAAGAATAGCCAACGGAAATGTATATGAGCACTCTGAATAAAGGTATCCCAAAATTTAAGGCAAGAAAATTAAAAATCAATTTTAAGAATACTAAGGATAATATTTTCTTTTATTCTTGTGTGAAAGAAGAGAGAATGATAGAAGCCTGCCAACAAAATGAAGTGGATTTTAGCTGCCATTCCTTCCTTCTCGGATCTGTCATGTTTGTTGAGAAAAGCTCTTCCATTTGTTGGGCTGAAGGGTTGCTAACGGGTCTTATTTTCATTGCTCTGTTTCCACCTAGTGCTCAAAGTGCACATTGCACCAAGCTGCACGTATGTTCTAGAATCCAGAACGGCAGATTTTCAGGGAATCTGCAGTACAAATAAGCAAGTGTAAGATTAAATACCACTTTTATAAAAAGCACCAGTTCCCAGAGTAAAGTCTGTCAAGTGTCTGTATGGCCTTCGCTGCATGATCTGTGCAGAAACAAAAGTGTCTGTTATTTGGTTTAACTCTTAGAATCCTTCTTGTGGATGCATTTTTTTTGTTGAAGTTGTCTTATGAACTGAAGACAAATGAATACATGTGAATTAAAAGGACCACACCACAGTAATTGAGAGGCATTCATTACTCTCACAGGCACAAGGGTGTGCTCAGGATGCAGTCTAGAAAGGGGTAGCTGAGACACCTGGAAGCTCTGAGCTGGACTCCTCTGGATAGTCTTTCCCCATCTCGCTCAGCTTTTGAATTGCCTTTCACATTTTATAGCAATGTCCTGGTTTAGAAAGACAGGTGTCTCCTAAGGAAGGGAGGAGCCTCCCTTGAAATGGAGAATGTAAACCCCCTCCCTCTGAATTATTATAATTTTGAAATTAAGGGGCTCTTAGGCAAAGACTTGGGAATAGGAATAACAGTTCTTTACTACGAAAATTAAAATAAAAATGTAGTAGTACAAAAAAAGCAAGCAACAAAAAGAGAACACTGACAGAGTCAGAACTTTGTAGTAACTCAACTGGAGGATTCAAAAACTTGCAGGATGTTGCAAGATGAAAGAAAGGAGAGATGTTGTGATGGACTATGAAATCTGTATTTTTTTCAGGAGGTTGCAAAGAGCTGAAGACACAACTTGTGGATTTACCTTGTCAAATGTAGCAGGAGGCTTATGGACAGATACAAACATACACAGACAGGACAAGTGATGTTTTAAATTGCTTTCAGGTTTAAGACAAAATTTCTATGGTACATATGCTTATAAAAAGCAAAATAGCTAAATAACGCTTAGGTGTACCACAGGCACCATCTGAAAAACACAGGATGGTTATTTCTCCTGGTGTCTGATGTGTGGGAAGATGGAACCCCCTGTTCCACAATTTATAGTTTGAACATTTTCTTTAGGAAAATGGCTTGAGCTCCTGCTTTCCCCCTGTGCTTTCTCTTTGACCGTGTGCAAAATATGAACGAGTTAATGCCCAGACTAAGAAACTGCCATGTCCTTGGTTCAGGAGAGTGCACTTAACCTGCAGTTAAACCTGGTTTCACAGGCAGGAGGCAGCACAGCTGTGGTCACCTTTTCCTGGGTAAAAGGAGGACACCAATCACAAATGAAAGAACATGTCATAAACTCTGAATAAAACAAGAGAGTCCCTTTTGTACTACACCAGCTGTGATAACATTTGCTTTATAATAAAGCTTCTGTATCTCCTCTGACTTATTAAGTGCCCAACACTGACTGCTGCATTCGGCCACCCTGAAAACCTGTATTGCACTAAACTCCTTTTAGGTCTTCTGGATACTCCTCACTCAGTTTAGATCTGAGGCAGACACCAAGCTATTTGCTTCAAGCCATGCAGATACCTCTGCAGAAACATATATGTATTTCAGTAGGGAACTCTGAATCAATGACCTGCCTACAGAATTAGCATTTTTCTGGGTAGAGGCAACAGGAGGGCTGAGGTTTTCTACAGTTCCAGTTTTAGATTTAAAGTTCATTTTACAGAACAACTTGTTTAAGCTTTCAAAAGACTAAGTGCATAGGACTGTATAGGTCAGCATTTTTCTAGCAGAACCTCCTTGTTTAAATACTGTATCTTTTTTACCACTGTGAACATTGCTATTAACTCTGAGCTACAGGATGGTTCAAGTTTACATCAGTTTCTGTTATGCAACCTTCTTGCTTGAATAATAAAATCAAAATTTATTTACAGTCAAATTCTCCTTATTTGTGAAATAATATTAATTAAATAGTGCTTTTAATGGAGGATGCATGGGGAGGTGTAAGTGAACAGTACTATTGTATTATATTGCTGCTACCTGAGCTCCCCACTCCTGAAAGAAAGTTTCCTGCATTGAAGCAGAGATTTGCTTTGGTTTGAGTCCTTAGATGATTTGGCAGGAAATGCAAACTAGGGAAGGGATTGGTGTGGATGTAACTGCAGTACAGAAGGCAGCCCTTGAAGAGGGCAGGGTCTGTATGTGGGGTCTTTGAGAAAGTCCCCACCCATTTGGAAGCAGCTGTTCTTGTCTTCGATCATAGTAAGGTGAGGGGCTGTTTTAGTCTCTACAGTTGCCCGGCCAGGCAACTGTAGAGAATAAACTCAACTATCTGAGTCCTCGTATTAATTTCAGACAGAGCGTGTCTTTCCAAGGGCATGGAACAGATGATTTTGTTACAGGAGAAAAAAGTGCTGCTTATGTCTGAAAGCAACTATAACCTGATGCAAGCAGAATAAATTAACTTTTAAAAGAATGGGAAGCCTCAGTATTATCCAATATAATTAAAATTATTACTTTTACTTCTAAAAAATATTTTGTAATAATGTGTTTAATATTTCTTGCCCTATCATCCTTCAAGGAACTGCTCTTGGCAAAATAAAAGCTTATTTCCTTGGAGGACTGTATTTATGTAAATGCTTAATAGATTGTGATTAAATTAAATTGGCACTATGTCTCCTCTTCAGACTTGTCTATATAGTCCTGTCCTGTGATCTTTGCACTAATGAGTATTTGGATGAAAATATGGTTTGGGTTTGGCTTTTTTTTGAGACAGGTACAGAAAATTAAATCAATTAAATAAATTATCACACTTAAAAACGAGGGCTAAACCTGCTTTAATATTTGTAACATTTCAATGGCAATATCATAGCTTGAGTCACTCTTTTCTGTTGCAAAGGCTGGTAGGAAGAAGTGCACTTCTGCTTTTAATGTTTTCCTTTAGAGAGGCACGGACACACTGGATTAGACCTGCCCACCATCCAGGACTGTAATTTGTTTCTGATGGAGCCTGGAGGGAGATGCTCCAGAGGAAGCTGCAAGGACCACTGTCAGAAGTAAGGGCATTGCTCTTCCTCTAATATTAAAGTAATCAATCTGTCCATATAGCTTGAGCAGCCTCCTGAAAATTCATCTTGTGGTGCCAGAAATAATGAATAAACCCTTCACAGATTTTTCTGTCTATTGCACTGAGTAATTCTGAGCTACAGCAGAAGCTGTCAAGTCTGATCCTTCTTTGAAGCTTCAGTGTAACAAAATGGAATGGCTGCTGTGACTCGAAGGCACTCCGTGGGGCTGGGAGCCAGGGGCAACAATAGCTGGGGCAGATCCCAGTCCAAGACCTGTAACGATTCAAGCATGTTTACTGAATATCCCTATCCACCCAGAGAGGTGAGCAGATGTTTCCTTGTGCCTGTTACAAGGGAACAATCTAATCCCTTGTATTTGGTGTCGCTTTGTGACAATTTCAGAACTTGAACTTTTCTTGGTCTTAATCTCAACTTTCTCCCTGAATTTAGAGGTAGAATTTTCAAAGGTCTTAATAATAATATTACAGAAGTTCGAGGGAGGTCAGAAATAACCCGAGGATATGTGACCTCACCACACCAGTGATGTGTCTGACACACTCAAAGCTGAGTCAGGCCATTTCTGCCTTAAATAATGCATGGAGCCAGAGATCCCTGATTATGGAGCCACCTGAAATTCCCTTTCCCTTTGTGCAGTCACCGAGGAGTGGTCAGTGCAGAATTACTGAGGACAGAGTATGTCTTACATCTGGCTTGCAGGTGGCTGTAAGCATTCTGAACCCTACCCATCTGGAACCAGAGACAGGTGGGTGTCCACCACCATTTCTTCAAGGTACTGACTAAGGACCACATCATTAACTACAAATTGAGGAGAAAATAATACAAGGGACATGTGGCCACCTTGGGATCAGAGACTCTGCATGAACAGTCCAGGGGCCAGAACTGAGACTCCTCCCGAAAAGTTGGCACACTTTTCAGGACAACTATAGAGAAAGTTTGTCATGTGGAACTCTCATTTTGTACATGACCATATTTAAGCTCAGTAAACTAATATTTATATTATACATACATTAAATTTACTGTGGAATTAAAACACATAAAGTAGTGCTTAAGATTTCCCTCATCTGCATATTATCTATGAAGTCTGCTTCTACTGTGCAGTCAGATATTTACCTGAATGCATATTCTGTCCCTTGTTGAGAAATCAAAGCAGTTGTGTATTTTACCTTCCATAGTACTGCTGCTAATGAGATACAGTGTATCTGTACTCAGATTAGCTTGGATGCTCATCACAAAGCAACTTCTCTAGTACCTGCACAAAACTGCAAGTGATTAAATACCTCAGTGGAAATGCTGCAATAAAACATGCCTATTTATTATGTTCATCTCCTTTGCTTCTAATACAAATTTATGCTTACATTTAAACATCTTCCTGTGTATGAATTTTGGATTTGGGGATTCTAATATTCTTTCCGTTTTGCAAACTTTTTAATAGTAATTTCTGTCACAACAGAAGAATGAAAATAAATCAGTAAATTTTAGTAATTACAAGAAATTATTTAGAAGGCAATAGTGAAGATGGTTTACATTTCATTGACTTTATAATTATAGAGTTGCCAATGTATGGGTGATTACCTCCTTCCTTCTTGTTTGTGATTAAATGAAGTGTTCAAGGAAGCCCTTAATTTTTTTCTACATGGTTGTCAGAGATGGGATGTGGTAAGAATGGGAGAAAATGAGGAAGGAAGCAGGTTAATGCTGTCACATGAAAAGAAGATGTATATAATTAAAGAGAGAAAGCACGGGCTTCTTTTCAAAGTTATTAATTCTGGCTTGGTCTTCCCTCTGGGGTAGAAGCAATTTATATGGTGTACATGCTGCTTAGGGAGAAGAGAGATTGTCTTTCATCACAAGAAGCAGGGCAGTCTGTGCTTTAGATGGTTGAGTCTAATCTGGTAAAGCCACTAGTGCTTTGTGCCAGGGCTTAGTACTGGGGCTGATGGTGTTCTCCATGTTTCTGAGTGATCTGGAGGAAGGAGCACCGTGCACCTTCAGCAGGTTCACAGATGATACAAACTGGGCAGACTGGCTGCTGTGCCAGGGGTTGTGCCACCATTCAGAGGGACTGTGCCAAGCTGGAGAACAGGGCAGGAAGGAATCTCAACTTCAGTAATGGTAAAGGCAAACCCTTATATCTGTGGAGGAATAACCCCAAGCACCAGTACATGCTGGGGACCCACTGGCTGGAAAGTTTCTTTGCTTAAAAGGTCGTTGGAGTGAAAAAGTTTTGAGGAAATGGAAAACCAGATGATCATGAGCTACCAACACATCCTTCATGGCAAAAAAGGGCAGCAGCTTCCTGGGCTACACTAGTAAGAGCATTGCTAGCAGGATGAGGAAAAGGATCCTTTTCTTCTTCAACATTGGTGAGGCCACATATGGAGTACTGTGTCCAGTTCTAGATTACCCAGTACAAAAATGATATGGTTTACTGGATTGAGTCCAGTGCAGTGATGACTAAAGTACTGGAAGCACATTTGACCACTTTAGAGGTCAGACGGCCTGTTTTAAACTCAAAGTGATAATAGTTCCTATCATTCAAATCCCATCCTCAAATTTTACCATTCCCAGCAGTGCCTGAAAGAAATCAAAGACCATTAATATGAAAAAAAGAGTTGGCATCAGACAAAGTTACTCTATATGGAAAAGGACATGAATTGGTAATAATTGGCATATTACCCATATATACCAAATTATATTTTTACTAACATTTCCCATACGTATGCATGTAGAGATCTGAACAAAATGTGATTTGTAGATGGGAGAAAAGCTAATGCAGTACTTCAAGAAACTTTGGACACCCTCAGAAAGGCCATAGATTGCTCTTTCTAAGTGTTAGAAAGCCCTTTCAATTGTCCCTCTCCTGTGGGAGACCTCTTGTATTAAAAACACTGTAGCTCTTAGGGCAGATAACAGTCGCTAATAACAGTATGACTGAATTTAGAGAGAGGTTAAAATATTAGTTTTGAGGGTTTTTTTGTTCCAATAATTACTAAATTAAGGTGCTAACTTGAAAGAACTGCTTTCCTCACTGATGTAAACCACCCAATCACACTCTGTCAATGGAATGGACTTGGCCTAGCTGGAATATTTTTTTTTCCGCATGCTTTGCTTCTGTTCCTTTGATTATGAGACTTGAAGTGAATTAAATCTTGATGTTTGGTGATCTGACCTAGGCAATCTAAGGGAGTAATTGGAGAGCACGGCCAAGGGCAGGACAGGCCAAGCACAACTGTTACTTTTGGTGGGAATGTGGTGCTAGATCAGTTTAAACTGATAAAGGAACCGCACCCCTGCTGTTCACTGCAAAACCTATTGTCAACATCCATTTACTGGATCACTGCACTGTACAGTTAGATAAATGATAGCGATATGGATTCATGACAATCTCTGTGCTGTTTTCTGAACATGCAGTTCCTGCAGTGGTAGCTTCGGCTGTTTAGGAGGCAGACCTTGCAAAACCCTGAGAAAAATTGTATTGAGAGTCTATAACTGCCCTTGCCCTCATGCCCGAACCTCTGAGTATCGCCTGTTTGTGGCATTGTTTTCAAATCACTTGGTTCCTTTGTTTGCAACTCATCAACCCTCTTTTCTCATCCTCTGCCTTTATTTGCTCCTTCTGTAGCATAATTCAGATATTAATCTATCCCAAACATAAGCCATGTGGATGGAATAGCTGACATGCCATGCATTGTTCATGACATAGTTCTCATGCAACATCACTGCTCATCCTGTCTCTCTTCATCTGATTGTTTTTCTAAAGTGTACAATTTTTGGGCAAAGAATTTTTTATTTTTTACTCAAACATGTCTACCATTGCTTAAAACCAGTAGGATACATTAATCTTCATTTGCAAGGATACTGTTCTTGAAACCCTCCATGAACACTGCCATGGAGGATTTGCATTGTCAGTACATGAAATCAGACTGATCTTTGACCTTAGAGAGCCTTTCTTGCTTACTTCCATTCTCTCTTTGACATATTTTTCCTTCCTTCTTATTTCAAATCTACTTCACTCACTTTGATACCTGCTTCCAAATTTCAGTCCCTCTCTACTCCATGTCTTCCAAACAGTGGCACTTGCAAGTCACAAATCCACTCTGCCCTTTTCATGGACTAAGTCTTGTTCTGGCAAACAATGATTTGTATGCATGTCATGGTGCTCCCTTATTACCTTTGGAAGGGGGAATTTAAAAGATGTATTTACTCAAATAACTAAATACTGAACAGGCTTCCCGGGAAGAGGTCATGACACAAAGCCTGACAGAGTTCAAGAAGTGTTTGGACAATGATCTCAGGCACGGGGTGTGGTTCTTGAGGATGTCCCAATGCAGGGCCAGGAGTTGGACTCAATGATCCTGCAGGTCCCTTCCAGCTCAGGATAGTCTATGATTCCACAGGACCTTTTGGTTTTAAATCTTTTTATTTTATAGTATTTTGGATAGCACTGTAAGTAGTATAGCATAATGCCACAGGAGAGATAAATAAAATTAACAGATTTAATAGCTTTGGTGAGAAAAAGTGATTTCAAAATGTTGCCTAGAAAATAACACTGAATCCTTTCAAACAAAGACTTCAGCGTTGTTTGCAATAATGGCAATTGTTTGTATATACAGAATTTTGTATCTACACTCTGCTCAGCTGATTCTATTCTCCTATACTAAACAGGCTATCAAAACGGATATTTCGGACATCTCTGGTGAAATCTGTTTAAGGAAGTTTACACTGATTTTCAATTGGAATTATCCTTAGTTCCAATAGGATATCCAGAAGAAGGAAATACCCACTAGGTCTCCAAGGCTCAAAATCAGACGATTTAAAAGATTTAAAATTATATCCATTCTCCATGCATAACTCCTGAGAAACAAAAAGGTTTAGGTTCAAAATCATGTGCCTTTTCCAAGATTCCTGGGAACTTGCAGCCCATACTTTATACTGGGGAGTTCCAGACCTTGAAGTGGTGGCTCCAGCAGCACTATCAAATAACTATTGTACAACTCTGAGCAGAGAAATTGTTTGATCCAGAAGTTGCTTGTCCTCACCACAGCTATTTTTTGCAGAAAACCACAAGATTTTACTGGCTGAATTCAATGGCATGTGTACTGAGCTCTCCAAAG
The DNA here is from genome assembly GCA_013399915.1 of Illadopsis cleaveri. NCBI lineage: Eukaryota > Metazoa > Chordata > Aves > Passeriformes > Timaliidae > Illadopsis > Illadopsis cleaveri. The sequence continues at coordinate 81,019 of VXBB01004269.1, forward strand.
AGTGCAAAGAACAGCAGTTCTGGCAGTTTCATTTCCCCACTGATGGCAAAAATAAAGAAAAAAAGGAGAGCAACATTGTGACACATAACTGCTACACTGGATTTTGTGGTGTTGCTTAAACAGAGAGTCAGTGTGCAGCTCAGCTATTTGTAACCGCAGAAATCGAAAATGTTATTTGGAAGGAGGGAGGATGTATACCAAATCTACTATGTCTCAAACCTGACAGTGTTTCTTTAAAATGTTCTTAAACCTGTTTAACACACCCCTACTTTTCACCACTCCCTGGGAACATGCACCACTTATAGCAACTTGTAAATCAAGAAAAACCAAACCCCACAATTTATTCTCCAGTGCGCACTGGATATTTTCACACACCCAGCTTGGCCATATAATTATGTTACAACAAAGCTCACTAGCTTGGAGCTTTCTGCTTCAACCTGAGTTCAGCACTGTGAGTTTAGATGTCTCAGATATTCTGGAACAGAATTGCTTATTTCAAAATTATATTTAGAAAACTAAGAAAATGTTTAGAATTCAAAGATTGTGATTATGTACAATGCTATGAGCTTCTATTCACAAATTCACAGAAGATGCCAAAACTCATTTATACTGTTTTATGTGAAGATCAGGGATCTGAACACAGATAATATAGACACATAAAAGTAAAGCAGTTAAACCCCAAAATTCAAGCCTTACTGTTGTTATAGCTAGAGGAGTCAAATACAGAAAAATATGACATATTCTTTCTAAGTAATAATAAAATAACAGTAATATTTCCTTAGTACCCACGAATGAAAAAGATGAAACTGTCAGGAAAGAACAAGGGTTTTTTTGTTTTGTTCTCTTCTCTCTTCTCTTATTCTACAATTTCTTTGTGTGTCACATTCCTACATGGCCAGATTATAGTTTTCTTGACACTGCTTTTGTGTAAGGGGTCACAGTGCAGTAGGAGAACACATTTTTATAGATGCAGTACTGTTGAGGCTGCAGAATAAGCTTTGCAGCTTGAATTTTGTCCAGACAGAGAAAAAAAAAAACCCTGCATCCTTGTTTCCTTTTCCTTTTAATTTGACAAGAAGCCATTGCTTTCTTCAAGAGAAAAAAAAAATTGTTTGAAATTCTGCCATTACATGGAATTCATCCAACATGTGTAGGTACCTACAGTGTAGATGCCTAAATCTGACTTGTCAGTTTTAGGCTTGCTTTCAAAACAATGGAGAGAAATAGTACCTTCCACAGCCCAATCCTCTGACCTACTTTAATCTGCATTTGTTTGAGATTACATTAGGGGTGTCTTGAGTGATAAATTTAGAGATAGGAGCCTAGCTTTTGATGTAGCCTAGCTTTTTTTGCTAAATAGGGCCTGTGACGGAAAGTCTCGCCCAGCTCTGAGGAAAAAAGTGTTTGAAAATAGACGCGACTGGTGTGGCATCTCCTTCATTGAGGAGAATTCAAATAATTTGCTTACACATTAATTGGCATTTAGCTCTCTCAGGCTAACAGCTTGCATGGAGATTCAGAGAAGCCTACACCTGCAATTACTGGGTTCTTCACATTATGCTCTTACTGCACTGTGGCAGGATCTGGAACCTGAGGCACTTATCTGGGCCTCTGTGATTACATCCAGATAATTATAATAATTCTGTTCTGATTCTTTCCCTTGTAATATCATCCAAATTATTTAAAAATCATCCCATTTCAAAGCTCAGCCTTGTTTTCATTTCATTTAGCAACAGCAACAAAAACAAATGAAAAAAAACTTCAATTCTTCATATACTGAACATTAAAACCCATGTAAAAGTGGTTTTTTTTCTGCCAACATTCTTTCCAAAGTACTCACAATTTGGAAAACAATTTTTAAAAAATATAATTTACTCAAAATAAAAGGAAAGGACAAGTTGATATTTAAAATGTACTGACTTGGACACCAGTCTATTGGCCAGTTTATATCAAAGGACAAGTATTTTGAAAAGGTAAGAAGAAAGCTCAGTCATTTCTTCAGCTTCCCACCTCATAAGGCCCTGTTTGCAGATATGTTAATTTACGGAATGTATTCTCCTTTCCTTTGCACAGTTGGTGATTGAAATCTGCACCTGAAGTTTATTCCTTGGAAGATGCTTGGAAATGCTACTAAACCTTCTAATTCTGTGGATAAGGGAGAACAACAAGACAGCTGAATTCTTTTCCAGGGAAGCTGGAAGGGGAATGTGGAGGGCTGATGCCATTTGCCATGATAACATTTTCAATTTTACTCCTGCAGATGAACTACATTTCAACACATATCATAAATCTGCTTTGCTATTTTTTCTGTTATTTGAACAGGTGAAAAATTTTACTGGATTGCAATGGTATTTATGAGTAAGGAAAGGGTCTTAAACATGTACTAACAAAGTAAAATTCTCTCTATGTTTACATATATGCATACTCTCCACATTTGTCACATAAAGAGAGAAGAAAGTCTGAAGAAAATAAAGTGACATTGCTGTATGACTCTCAGTTGAGGGGCTGAATGACAATCCCTTCACTAGGGCTTATTTTAATAACTGACAAATCAACATTCCACAGAAATATTGTATCACTTTAATTGCATTGCTAATTGTTTGCATTATCATCAAAGAATAAGAAAAAATTTAATGCAATTTTAGTTATGTGCCTTCTACAAATTTTGACCATAGGGACATAACATGACCCCTTGGTCAGCCCTATGTTTTGTCTCCAACAGCTGCCAAAAGCAAAATTCAGGCATTCAGGAAAGAGTAGAAGAACAAGGAGAGTATTTAAGTTGCTTTCCCTAAGTGTCCCTGGAGTCTCTATCAATTTGCCTGTCAGGCTCTTTAGCCCGATGGAGTTTCTGTTTATTTTGTAACCATCACTGCTTTTCTCTTCCACAAACTTGTGTCTCATGGAGCTATTTGATGTATGGGTACACACACATGCGTATGTAAGTACATACATATACACACACACATTCACAAGTACAGGCAGACACGTCTATAAATAAACTTGCATTTCATACACTATTGGAAACACATCTTCCTGCAGCAAGAACAGTTTGTATTCTACATATGGAAAGAAACACCTCTCTTTTTTTTCCTTCTTCCTTCTTCCTTCTTCCTTCTTCCTTCTTTCTTCTCTCTTCTCTCTTCTCTCTTCTCTCTTCTCTCTTCTCTCTTCTCTTCTCTTCTCTTCTCTTCTCTTCTCTTCTCTTCTCTTCTCTTCTCTTCTCTTCTCTTCTCTTCTCTCTTCCTAATGTTGATGCCAAAGAGTTCTTGTATTGGGGAAGAATTGAAATACACCCTTATACACCCTTCCCATACTGTTCGTGATGTTTTTACACTTGTACCTCCTTTTACCACACTAAGACAGTCATAGCTGATGCACTTGTTCTGTGTGGGGAGAAGTAATTCTGCATCTTCAATTATCTTTTTATTCTTCTCTGAACCTTTCTAAGTTCAACTCCATCCTTTCTGATTCACATTTTTGGTCTGTGTCTCATTTTTGCAGTTATTGATTTTAGAACACATTTTCTAACAACTCTTCTACAACAAGCTGTGCTGTGCTATCTATACCACAGCCAGCGTCTTCCAGGAACAGGGAAAACCTTTCCTTTCTTCCATGCCCATGTTCAGCCTTGATGTGGAGAGAGAACAGGATCACAATCTGTAACATTTGGCTATCATGCACAGCAGTTAAGCGTGCTGATAACACCCATATGGAATGCATGTCAAAGGAAGATTTCATTAAATGGGTGGGATATTGGTTTGTTGGGTTGTTTTGATTGGTATGAAATTTCCATGTAGGTTTTCAAATGACAATCAAGTTCTCAGTCAGCTAATTTGATCCAAATACTGAAAGAATTACAAGAGAAGGCTGCTAAGCCCTAGCAGAAAATCCGAACACAATACCAGGGGAAGGAGAGGAGGACCAGTCTATCAGATAAGTGCAATGTGAACTTCCTCACGTGGATATTGTTCTGTGGGGCAGATACATCTCCTTATCTGCACCATAAAAAAGAACAGCCTGTGGGGATTGTCTCCTATGTATTTACGGTGCCCATGACCAATTAAATGCTGTAAGAAAATTTCAGACAAGGACCAGGAAAAAAACTTTCCTCCTTTTACCTTCGCCACTTCTAACATCTTTTAAAGAGATGGCTTTTCCTGAGATCAGCACTGTTTGTTCTTTCCCAGAGCTCTCTCAGTGGGGATTTGATAGAGATATTACAAAGTCACTCTTCAGTGAAAAAAGCACGTCTAATCATAATTCTCACACTCCCTCTACTACTATTGGTCACAGTCTGATTCTCATTTCTTTAGCCACCTATGTGAATGTTCTTTGTTTATTCAGATACTGGTAACAAATTAACAAATAAGCTATTCATCAATAACATATGATACAAAACTGGTAACAGCCATTCAGCTGATACCACACAGATGTCATTTGACTTAGTCAGATTTTCAACACAATTTTCCTCAAATAACTGATCTTATCAGTAACTAGTAACTGTGTTCTTTAGCTAAGGCAGTAATGGCAGTGGTGCAAAATCAAAATACTCAAGTTTAGCATGCTATGGACCATACTTTTGGGGACTTCTGAAATATATTTAATTTATTTGCAGAGTAAGGATCTATTCAAATTGGAGGAAAATCAGGCCCAAAAATATTGAAGACTATGTACCTCCATGAAATGTATTGGCACCTGCTATGAACAGGAAACACTCAGACATTTTCTGTGGCAACGAAAAGATGTGAAAAGTCTTAGACATTTTGCATACTATTTATGGCATTTTTTCTTCCTCCTTTAGTTTATGAACTTTGCCACACCCTTTGGGAGAACAATGGGCTGCAAATACATCTGCATTGTGACTAAGGTTTTCTTAGCATTCAAAAAATGCATACGAAAAAGCTCTGACAGTGCTCCTTCCTGTATTCAGAAAGGTGTGGTTAAAAAAAATTCATGCCTCACTTTAAGCAGTTGAAAGGTCTTCCCCAGGAACAGCAACCTACAATAACTAAAGGAAATGGCTTGGCTGCCAAAGGTTAATACATAAAACACAACATTATCTCTGGTGCATTACAGTATTTCATAGCAGACTTTGTGAAAGGCTGCAGTCACTCCAACAGTAACTTAATCTAGTGAAAGTGTTTTTAAGTTCTTCTGCCTCTGCAAAACATCTGTTACTACATCATATTAAAAATAACTCTTATGTCTACCTATTTTAATCATTCAAGTGATAAAATGCTGAGAAATTACAACATAAAAAGGAAAAATGAGAATTCTATATATAATATCTAAATATTAATTTTGACAGTAGTGAGGCCAATGTTTGTATGCCATAGTAAAAGGCCTGTAGCATTATTCTTTCTCCAGTGAATATATAAACTTCCAAGAGGTAGAAAACCCCAAGTAATTGTGTTCCCACACACAAAAAATTATAACTCAGTGGTTAAGGTAGTCTGCTGGTAAAAATAAGCTGTTATCAAAAGGAGGAATGATTTGAACTTGGGTTTAGTCATATGCTCAATGACCCTTCCAACTGGTAAGCTGTTGCTTTCCTGTCCTGTTCCTTGAGAGAGTTAAGTGTGTGTTAAAGAGCAGAGTTGCCTGTCTCAAACGCTATAAGGCCACAGAAGGAACTTGCCGTAAGATAAGCCACCACAGTGGGCACAGAGAGCAGGCATTTGATACAGGAAGGCAGTAATTCCAGGCCTGGTAGAGGCAAGATCTTCTTAGCACATCCTGTTTAGTGGATCTGGACAAAAATTCTCACCATGGCAAACAGTGTGATAAGATGCAATGGCTCATACACATACCACTGATCAAAAAAGGATCACCCAATTATGGGACAGATGGCATCTGCAGCCACCAACGGCCACCAAGGCCCCCCAGATATGTCTCTGTGGATATGTGGAACTTGGGCTGTATAAACCTGGTACTGTTGTCTGTGTGCTGGAGGATAAATTACTTGTCTGTAGAACTTGCCAAAGTTTAGCGCTTGACATGCCTCAGTGATCTCAGGCCTAGGGGGAGGTTAACAAAGCTTGGGAGGAAAAATATATCACTGATTGTGGACACAAAGAATGCTGAGTTTACAGACTACAAGGACATTTGGTAGAACTCCCAAGATAAGAATAAACTAATAAACCCAATTCACAGGGGGAGATCATGACCACTTACTCATAACCCGCTGACCCAAGAAACCCACCAACTCAAAGAGAAAGACTGAGCATGCAGACTAATGAGCTTTAGAGTTGAGGGAATCATTTAACCAATAGAAGATAGAATAATAATTAATAAGAGATGTATAAATGGTGAAAAGTTTAGAACAAGCCCTAGACCCCCTTCTCTCTTTCTCTCTCTCTCTTTTTTTCCACCATTCCCCTTGTCCCCCTCACTTCTTTTCTATTTCTTTTCTATTTCTTTCTATCTCTACCTCACATTCACAGTTCAAATAAATCTGTATTATTGACTTGGACATATGGTTTCATCTGCACCTAAACTTGGGCAGAAGCATCTCTTAATCATCAGATTGCAACAACACGAGCCTTACATGTGAATTAGGCAGAAGAATTCTAATTTTTGAGCATGAAGAAAAGAACAAAGTTTTTACATAGTACTGCAGGCACTTGGCACTGCCTGTAGTTGCCTTTTGCAAGGCAGCCCAGGACATTGCTTATCTATCTACCTTTAAAACTCATATCCTAGCAGGAGCAAGGAAGGCCATGAAGAAAGAGGCTTTCCATCTCACATTAGATCATTAGTATAGTTTATTTTAAGATGTCTATCTAGGAGCAGGAGGCCCAGAAAGTTCAGAGGGAATTTATATTAGAATAATCTGCCCACAGAAAAAAATCATACTCCTTATTTCTCCCTCTCTTCTCTGTTACAGCCATGAATGCTGCTAGGATTCATAGAGACATTCATAATCTGGTTCTGAGTAACACATACCTCTTGGTAAGGGTGTACCCATAGGCAATATATTCCCTTGGTTAATTGCTTTGACCAGAGTGAAAAGTAACTCTATATAAAGAGGTAGCACAGGTCCTCACAATCACCTTATTTTATGTAGGGCTGGACTGGGAATTTAGGGAGGAGCAGGCCTTGTGTTAGTCAGCTCCAAGTGGAAAGTGTCACCCTGTGCATGAGCATTACTTCCTATTCTATTTGCTGTGCTGGGGTTTTTTTTGCATAAGTGACCCCTTCCCTTTTGACTTAACCGGTTGGAACTGCTGTCTACATACATAAGTGAGCTTACACTAAGCTTAAGCAAGAAAAATGTGCAAGTGGCACAGATGTGCAACCCACCTTCCCAGTAAAGATTACATTAACCAGCTGTGTCAGTCTGCTAAACGCTGCCTAGCAGCTGGACACCATCCACTGCCTACACCTATCTATACATTTGAGTGTTTAGTTTTAGTCATCTTTTGACATGAGCTTTATTGAACACAATTAAATTTGGAGAAATCAGGATCAATTAACAGGACCACACCAGTTAACATAGTAGGGGTAGGATCCGGACCTGAGCAATATCTTCTGTCCATATTATTATCATGCACACTCCTTGACACTCTTCAAGCCAATTATCTGTCTCTGAAAAAAGACTTAGGCATGGACAGATCTCTCTGGAGACTGCTCTGGACTGCTTTCAGTAGGAGTGTGGATGAGGCCACACAGTTCTTTTTGAAAAGCAATTTTAGTGATACAGGTACAGAACATGCTGTGCTCCTTGTCCTCAGGCTAGCTATTGGGCTTGTTTGTTGTTGGGTATGTTTCATTTGATAGCATAAATGTAGCTTCTTTATCCTATTTTGAAACTAAAAAAAGTGAACATTATTTGCTAGACTGTCTTCAAATCTTCTGTATATACCAGTTATAGAATCTTATAACCCATAACACCACAGTTAACCAATCCTACTTGGAAAGTCTAAGTATTACAAGACTTCTCTTTTGGAGGACTGAATGTACCAAAAAATGTATTCAGTAACATATTCCTCCCTTTGTGAGAGGAGTCACAGAATCATATTTGTCCAAAAATTGTCTTCTGAGTCACTGCTCATTCCCAACTCTCTGTTGTGAATCTACATAAAAGCTCAATGGAGCTAGGCTACGTTATACTATTTTCATGATGCCATCTTATAAACCTTAACCAAAATATGGAGGTAGCACAATATTTTGTGGTATGTTTTGTACTGAAAAATGGAAAATCGACAAAAATTGACAAGAAAATAATGTAGAGAAAAATACATTTTACTAGCAATCAAGGGCCATAGAGAAGTGTATAAGCTGAAGCTAAGAACACTGAACACAATCATCTTGTCCAGAAAACTGTGAGACTTGGAAGTGTGGTAATGTATTGCCACTATAGGGTGCTATAAGCATTTGACTTTAATAACACTGAATAAGCCATTCAAATCTAAATTGTAGCACTTCTGAAATACTTGTTTAGTTTTCTGCCAGTGCTACTCTATTTTAAAAGTCAACATGCCCTACTGGCAGTTTTTTAGTAGGCATTGTGAGAATTCCTTGGATGGCAAATAAGCCTCCATTGTAGAGAAGGTATTTAAAATAAGCCTGCTTAAAATGTCCTCCAAACCGTGTTAAAAATCTAAGCTGCAAAAGATAGTGGCCTCTGATTATTGATCACTAATGTGTCCCTATTGCTGGTTATTAATAAAGGATAAAGAGGATATATTGTAGGGAGGGATTCTAAGATATTTCTGGTTTTCTATCATAAATTATGACAGGCCACACACTCTGCTAAATCAAGCTATCAGAATGATTTTGATGGGATTATATCCAGTTATATAAGCCTAGGATGTTGCCAGTTATGTTTGTATCTATTTTTCAGAGAACTTCCTCTTTTCTTCTTGAGAGAATGACAAGCAAAATCAAAGTATTTACTTAAGTCCCAGCAAGTAGGTTATTGATAGATAGATATGAAACATGTTACTGTTTGCCCCAAAGCACCTTACTGATTGAACAAAAAATGTGATAAATCAATAGTAGTACATGGCCCAATGCAATGATTAGCTAAATTACATGTTCAGTTGATAGTCATCAGTTGCCAATACAACTTGTTTGTATTTTTTCCACTGCTCTTTTCTGCCACTATGGAAAAATCTCTGTCTAGAATACTGTCTGTCCATGCTTCAACTTGGATGTTTTCTTAAGAGTGAGGAAGATAGTAAGGGAGATATAATCCAAGTTCTGAAATAGCCTGAGAAATTACAATTTGCTGCATTTCACTTCTATCCTTCCTTCAATTTACTATGGACCTTATACTAGAGAATTAAAAGAAAAATGAAACCTGACTGCAGAACAGTTCACACATTCTGGCTATGGCTAGATTTGTGAGTGTTAGTTGTTATACTGGGATCCAGAGACAAAGTTTGCATTCCTCTGAATTTCTGAAAGCTTAATTTCTTCAGAGTATGGGAAGTTTTTTCCATGGGAAATAGTTATCGGTCATTTTCACTGTTATGGTCATGCTGAAACTGTTCAATTCCTGACACACAGCACTGCATCATATGTTCTTTATTCAGTAGGAAGAATGCTTGCATGTGCTTACAATACAGAAAATGAGACAGACTGTTAATTAGTAAGTCAGATTTGCTTTAGTCTAAAAAAAGTTTAATTTTTTTTTTTTACAGCTTTGAAATATTAAGTAATCAGCATAGCTAACACCAAAAATTCACCATCCAATGAATATGGAAATGACTGGTTGTCAGAGATCAGTCAGTAAAAGACATCTGGCTTGCTTTATTCCTAGGCTGAGGTCAGTACCATTGCTGGAATTTCATATGTATGCATCTTCCTATGGACTGTCTATTCTGTCACACTAGACAACAAAGACTTAGCTAGGACTGCCTTAGAATAAGCCTTGGGCTTATTTTGGGTAGCAGAACTGGCCTGCTCTGCCTCATAGTTTCTTCTCTGTGTTCAAAGGCCATAAATACAGGAAAATATCAATTTAACTTCTCCAGACTGTATTGTTTGCATCTCTATTTGTGTTTCTCAAACAGTTTGGCTAAGGAAGGCAGTGCTGTGAGACAGGTTAAGTGTATCTCTGATTTTCAAGTGGGGCTTGTCTGGTTGAATGGAAAATGATAACAAATTCATATCATGTAGCACCTGAATTTTGGAAGAAAAATGTTTCATTTCAAAAAAGAAGATATTTTTAGTCTCAGGTGCTATTATAAATAAAAGTTAGATGTCCATTTCAAATTAAGATGCATGTAGATGTTTTTAAAGCTTATTCCCATTTAATGCTAATTCCTCGTTTCTTATGAGGAAAGACATCTGTTTCATATGGGAGGCAACTAAATTCTCAATATGTTTGTAAAGAGATGTATTCACAAAAGTTTCTTCATGACTGTAAAAAGATAAACACACAGTACCTGAAAATTCCAGGATTTCTGTAAGTATTTTTGACTTTAAGAGACACAGAACTTGAGATGTACAAAATTTAGGAATGTGTGCATGCTTGTATTCATTAATTCTAAGATTTAAGGTAGTTAATAGCTTATATGTGGTATTTTCTTGTCTGCTGCTCTGCTTCATCAGCTGTATTTCATCAGATAGAACCAATGTTTGGAGAATAGCTTCATACCACAAAAGTACCAAGCCTATGAAAAGGTAACCATGAACAAAAACACAGGCTATTACTAAGCTAATTCATGACAGATTGCTTTTTTTGTGTTCAAAGAAATTCTTAATTTTCACGAAAGACAATAGGACTAAAGGTTAGTCAGCATCTTGCTAAACGACCTCTCACATATTTCATTACAAAAGTTCCCCAAATATAAAATAAGGTGGGCTTGTATAAGATACATTAAAACCAGCCTCTGTATCTTAAAAAGAAGTATGGAGTTGTATACAGTATTCCTGTAAGAAAAGTATTGACCTCATATGACTGTATTTACTAATAGTAAGGCAGTTAGCTTACGAACTTATTTGCAGCCATTTTAAAGAAAGAAAGAAAAAGTGAACACAAGTTCTTCCCTCTGTTTATTGCTGGCAGTACTGAAGGAGAATGCAAATGTGCAGAGATAAGAGAGACTTGCCACAAGATCTCATGTGGGAGGGATTTCCCCCCAGATCTTTTGCCTCTGCCCACATACCCAAACACTGCAAATAGTTAATGCGGATCAGATCCCAGTGCGTGTTCCCCACGTAACACTTCTGCAGAACTTTGATGAAATATGGTGTTACTTCATATTCACCGGTGTAAATACCTGCAACTCTGTAGCTGAGAGGCAGTCCTATAGCTTGCAACATGTATTTCTGTGGAAAATCCAAATGACTCTAGTATATTTTTCCAAATGGTAATTGCTTGGTTTTCTGTTTCAAGGTCTGTGAAGGCAGTTCATTTCGTGAAACCCAACCCTACTGCACTTGAAAAGAACAGCAAGCACAGAAGGATAACAACTCACCCGTACTCTTAATTGATCTGGTATTTCTACAAGGTGCCACCCTTTTCCACACCTCCTACCTCCTCCTTAAGTGACTCAGCCTCCGAAGGAGAAATCTCTTGACTTTTCAGACAGCTGGATGGGGAAGAACAGTTCAGCTCTCTGTCTGCTTTGACTGTGTCTCCCTTCCAGGCTGACTAACCACACTGAGCCACGCTAGGACACTGCCTTCTACCATACCCAGGTAAGGATGTTTACTGCTCTGGTTTTATACTGTTCCCTACCATATAAGGAGACTCCTACATTTTCAGATGTTCTGTGATTTCTTAATGTCCAGTTTAGGATGCCATTTCAAAGGATCTGATTTTCAAGAAGTATGGAGAACTTGACAATGAAAATGCAGCTCTGAAAGTTTTACCGTTTAGGTGTTCAGATTCCCAGGACCATTCTGACTTCTTCTGTCCATACCATCTTAATTATTTCATTATTCATATTATATTGCTAACTGTATTTTATTCTAGTGATAATTCTCTGGTGATAAATTCACTGTTCAGACCACTTTTCATGAATGGCTGTTTTAATGTCATTTTTGCTCTTTGGTTGATTTTACTGTTTTATTTTGGTTTTTTTTCTTTACCTGGAATTTTAATCTAAAATTAATGAGTATTTACTTTTTTCTCATTTTCATGAATTATCTTTATTATTTTGGAAAAAAGACAAAACCCAAACCAACAGTTTCCTTTTATTTTCACCTTTGCCAAAATACCTGTTCTACTTTAATACAAGAATTTATCTATACAATGACCTGAACACATGTATAAACAGGAAGGATTCTTAATCAAAAATCTAGTGAATTGAATTAGAGCTGAATAAAGAAAATTAAAATTATTACCCCCATTTCTACACTCTATTTAAAAAAACCCCAAACCTACATTTGAAACTGAATGCGTATTTCTAACTTGAAAATACATACAAATTTGGATTGTGATTTAGTTGATTTTACATAAGTGACAGTTCCAAAGCTTCTTTCAAAACAGAATCTCCTCCGCCCACATCTTGAAAAACCAGTTTTGAGAGCTCTTTCAGCTACAAATAGGTGAATGATTGCTGTCATACATTCACATGTTCTCTAGTCTTACCTTACCTGTTTTTTTTTCTTACACAAATACAGATGTTATTTCTGTTTTCTGTGTGAACTCTTTTCTGTGTTATTAGTTCTGTGGACAAAACAGTAGAGTAAAATATTTATTTAAAGACAATATATTATTTCCAGAAGTTCACAAATGTATTATATGGCTATTGCTCTGATGTGTTACTCCTGAAAAAAAATCTGTTTAGGAACACATTTTTATGATTGTTTAATGCCTGTAAAATAAATGTAGTAATTTTTAAATGTAGTTTTCAGCAAGAAGACAAAAAGACTAATTGCCAAACAAACAGAATCATGTTACTGGTGACAAGTGTGTAGGGAAGAAATTAGAGCATGTTATACATATAAATCTGCACCTGACAGGAAGGGCCTTTAAAGCTATTTGAAGAGGTCATATTCTTCTCTGTAATAAAAAATTTGGAAGTCTGAAGGATTGTACAAACTTGAATGATTCTGGCTGTGGTGGTGATTTGAAAAACAGCCTTTATCTGCAATCAGGAAATTTTTATTTGAATGTAAGTATAGGTAGGCAGATCTGACAGCCCAGTCACAGCATTGTTATCTGAGGGGAGAAAGGATGGATATGGACAACAGCAAAATTGGTATTGACTTCCAAACCAGAAAGATTTTATCTCACACAATTATGGGTGCCTGTTTAGAAGAGCAGCTGCAATTCTGTGTGTCCCCAGTGTCTTAGTTATAGGGCTTGGAAACATTTATCCTGCATCAAGTCAGAATTACTTAATTCAGTTGCTTGCTCTCACTACATCCAAGAGACATTATAGAGGAAATAATGAAGTTTGCTGACTTGAAAGTTGTAAACTGAAATTAAGGAAACATTGTTGTGTGTTTCATAACTGTGATTAAGACCAAACGTGCTTTTCTTTAAACAGTCATATTATCTACATTCAGCTCACATAAATGAAAGATAATCCACACACTATAGAATTAAGAGTTGCAAGGGAAAAAAAAGCAAAACAAAAAGCAGAGCTGAAGTAAGTGTTCCCTTCTAATGGAATGGTTCTAAAATTTTGAGCTCTGGTTGCCCACAAGATACTGTTTGGCTTACTTCAGAGCAGAATCGTTCAAGAAGATGAAATTTTGGTGGCAAGCTTCATATTTGGGATAAAGAAAGAACAAAGTATAGGCCTATTTTCTTTTTCACATGGCAACTAGTAGATGCTTTCAAAAAGCTGGAACTTGAAGGTCATATAGCCAGCAAGCTGGGGTTGTGTAGAGCCATATATGAAACCTGCTTGTTCCAGCTGGTGTTTCATGTGAGACAAGCCAATCTCAGCAACTTCTCTACAACTGAGGCTGGTTTAGCAATACAGCACGACAGGTTGGATGACAAGAAAATTCTGAAACATTCCTTTATTTAAATAAGTTGTTCAGCTACCACTTTTTGTATGCCTAGTCATTAATAATAGCAGGAAATTTGACATTTTAGGCATTTGCATTTGGCAATGCTTTATATGAAAAAAACTCAGTATAAAACCAAATATTTTGACTTTTAAGAGAAGAAGGTGTATCTCCCTTGACACTCGTTCAGCATTTACTGTGTTGAATTCCTTATTATACAGTGTGATGATAATGCAGAGGCCTCTTGCCTCTAAGCTGTGGAAATTAATATTGTTTTATTAGAAGCAAAATACATATCCACTGACTACTCATGAATAAGGTCATAATCACTGTCATAGCTAGAAGCCAAAGAACAAAGATGTTTTTTGTTGGAACTAGTTCAGTCTGATGTGGAAAACATGGATCTCACAGGAAATGCTTCTATTATTATGTATTTTTTTAAATACAGCAATGCATATGTGTGAGGCCTAATCACATAGACACCTACAGCCAAGAGCAGAAGGAAGGCAAAAGGACTCTGTGATGGAGGAATGGGTGTGTTCAGATGATCTGAAAACTAGAAGGTCTGGCTTTCAGAATTTAAGGCAGGCCTGAGGTATTCTGCTGATCAGTCACTGCAGGAGATGAAAAGGAGGTGTAGAAGTGTAAATATAGGTATTTGTGATAAAAATAGTTTTGGAGACTTGTGCTGCTTATGGAGTAATTTCTTGCCAGGTTAGATGGACTTTTGACTTTCCCTGAAGTCATGTCAGAAGTTTTTTCTGAATTTCTTTGGGATTGTGTTTGGATTTCCCACAAAATGTTTGAGGGTCTGAATGTAGGACTGGCATGTCTTAAAACCATTTGGGAGCTGCTCACTGGACTGGCCAGGGCAGTTTTAATTTTCGTTTAGAGTTTCCTGACGCTGTTTTTAAATTCAAATTACACTGGAGTTGCACTCCTGTTTGTTTTTGTTTTGCATTCCAGCTGACTTGTTTTGCTTCGGTGGTTGAGATCTTATTAAGTATGTCTGAATGTAATTTACTATTACAGTATAGTATAGAAAGATGTAACTCTGCTTTCTCACAATCTCATTTACAAAGTTAAAAGCTTTTTTTTTTTTAATCTCCCTTTGGGCCAAAGATGAGCTGTTCACTGACCTGTGTGAATAATGTGACAGTTCTAGATCTTTATGAGCTGATACTTTTAAACTAATGTGATCCTCATAATCTCTTGTCCACTCCCCTTTTCAAATACACAGATACAAACACACACTGAGTTCATAATAGTGAAGGCCAAGGAAAAATGCTTTGATGCCCTCTATTCTGCCTGTTTAAGCAAGATTCTTTTATTTCTAAGTCCTAAAATTTAAATCTTACTCTGATGATTCTTGATTGTCTGTGCTACAGATTAAAGTAAGATTTTATTTTTAATTTGCATTTTAAATTTTAATGGATTAATCTTTGATATACAACTCGAAAGCTCAGAGGTAAGAAGAAAGCCTTAAGGACAAAATGGCAGTATTCTGAAGGCTAAAATGCCTGGGTTTAAAATTTCAGAATACCTGGCACATTTTCAGTGCTGACTGTAAAAGGGAGTGTACTTGTTTCTTATATTAATTTATGCATACTGCTTTTGGGTTGGGAGACTATGAAGCAGTTTATTCTGGATGCTGTACACAAGTGCAACAGAAATATTGTTTTTCCTTAAAAACATTAAAAAATTAATATAGGATGAGAAAAACCACAGTTTTAATTAAATGTTGGAGGATGAAAGAAACACACTGGACTCTCATGGATACAGTGGCAGTTGTAAACCTCTTTATAGTCACTTTTCATTTGGTTTAGTTTTCACAAAAGAAGTCTCCTTTTTCAAAGTTTTATGATTCATTTCCCCTAGCAAATGGCTTTAAAAGTACTTAATAGAAAATAAATCCAAAATCCTTCTATACACACTACTACTTCTTGAGATGAAGTGCGAGTTCTCATTGCTTGAAAATATATTGAAATACCACACTTTCTGTTATCCTGGGACTGACTACATCAGATGTCCAGCTGTATATAAGCTGAAAAAGTAAATCATTAAAAAAAAAAGTATCATCTTGGGACAGTTCAGGAAAATATACAGTGAAATATAGAAAAATTCATATAAAAAATCTGACTGCTTGATAACCTACCTGAAGAGTTTCTAGGAAATTCAGTTCACATATGCTTAAAAGCTTACATAAATATTTTTAAAAAGTATTTTATAACCTATTGCAAAATAAATAAGGCTCACCATAGCCCTGAGCATATTTTTATTGTGTGGGAACCAGATCCAGCAATCACATGTTTTCTAAACACATTGTGCCAATGCTTGTGTGATATCAACAACTAAGATACAAAAAAAGGAATACGGGAAGGAGCTTTTCAAAATGCCATAATTTTAAACTCTTAAGAAATATTTGGAATTTCACAACTGGTTAAGATACATGCAGACTTTGGACTCCAGTATTAGTTTTGTGTTTATATCTTTATTTTCTAAAAAGATCTCTAGTTGTTTAATGCTTCTTGTTGTTTGTTTCCTTGTTTGTTTATGTTGGAATATTTTTTGGGAGGCTTTTTTTTTGTTGTTGGTTTTTTTGTTTGTTTGTTTGTTTTTGTTTTTGTTTTTTTTTTGGGAGGGGTGGGATTCTTTTTCTGGTTTTGTTTTGTTTTGGTTTTTAATCATAAGCTTTTTTTAGTAATTGTTGGGCAGCAAAAGCAGAGAAAAGAAATATCTGCTCTAAGTGAAATCCTTTGTGGCATCCACAATGTTTTATTGTCAGTGTAAGCATTATTCTTAAGCTTTTGCCAGAATCCAAAATCTTCACCTTCCATCAGTAAAGAAAGAGCCACAGGCCTTGGCGTCTCCACTCTATTTTAGGTGTGTGAGCAATACATTTTACGTCTTCCAGAAGAATAAAAGGATAGCTCTGCCATCCAGAGAACCAGGAATGTTTGATTTTTAAGGACTGTTTCTGTCACAGAAGCAGTTTTCTGGTACTTCTGTAAATTTTAGCAGCCTGACAGTGGAGCTAGTTGTAAGCTTTCCAGCACAACATTGTTTTCTTGGAAAATACTGCTTTACAAAAAGGAATCCATTTGCTAAACAGAGTCAGTTTTGTCCAAACTCTTAAGTCAATGTTAGCACTTGGGACTTTTTTAACTTAAGGGAGAATTTTCTGTCATCAAAATGTTATTATGCTCTGCTTGATGTTTTCTCTAGGAAAGCTGGTATTCACAATCCAGTTTCAAAGCAAAACATGAAAACTTTTGAGTGGCTCAACTCCCAGAAAATATATTTTTTTAAATAATCAGTCTTGGAGGCTTTTAACTTGATTTGAAGTAAGGGAAGAAGTCAGTGACTGCAAAATGGTTGCAGAGCAGCAGAAGTGCTCTCTGTCCTGGCCCTCTGCATTAGCTGGCCACTGAATCTGAGAGACCCATCAGCAGGGCTGGATGAGCTCACCTGTGCTCTGGGTGCTGTGCCAGGGACTGATTCCATCTTCCCATTAAGCTTCACCTCAGCCCATTCTTCAGCACTCTGTCTTGCCCCTCACCACACCAAATGTTCTCAGGGAAGGAGCTCCCAACAGGGAAGGGGCAGTGTGACAGGCAGAGAGGCAACTGCACACAGTAGTCACCAGGCAGGCAAAGCCACCAGATTCACTCTGAGGAGGGCTGTGGCCGGCCCTAAGCCATTCCAGCCTGTCAGACTAAACTTGTGCAAGGAGATGATCAAAGTGGACAACAAACTTGACCTGTCTTTGGGGCTGATTCCTAATCTCGCTGTCAATGCTCACTTCCTTTTTTTTTTGTCATGTTTCCTTTTAGATTCCCGCAGAAGGACGGAACAGTCCCACGGAACAAATGTCAGCTTTCAGCATACGAAAACAGCCTCCTAATCAAAGCGGTAACACTGAGTGTCCTCCATTTCCTGCTCCAGGGGCACTCGCAGGCTGAGGCGCGGCCTCCCTCCTGTCCAGGCCTCTCCATGCCGGGGCGCAGCTCCCTCACGGGGCAGTGGCAGGAGGGGGATTAGGGCCACTGTGACCCGCTTCAGATGCCAAACTGTTGGTTTGTGTACAAACTGTGGCTGGCAGGGATTCAGGCCAGAACATCCCACTGGCCCAGGGGAGTGTGGAGGAGTGGAGGAGCCGGGTGGTGAGGAGCAAGGTGGTGTGGTTTTCCTGGAAAACCCACATGGCTGCAGGGGCAGCGGGAAGATCCACTGGTCTTAGCACCGCCTCTTTGACTCGCACAGGGAAAATGAGGAGATAATGAGGAAAAGCAGAATGAGGGAAGAGGGGAGAAAAGCTGTTTAGTCATTGTCTGACGGGACTGTTTACTCCTCAGGAGGAATAAAACTTGAGGAGGGCTAGAATTTGCTTTCTATGCAGAGAAATAACCAGAGGCAAACTAGAAACGTGATGAAATTTTCCATTTCCCTGAACCTCAAAAATATTTCCATCGACTGAAAGGTTTTGAGATGCATGAGGACCTGGTTCAGGTGGGATGTGCCAGGCTTAAGTGCACCAAAATTCATGTAGCCACAGCAGGGACCTGCTTGGCTCTACTGTACTGAGGACATGAATTTTTATTGTCAAATAGAGACAAGGATGAGCTGCATCTGCCTGTGCTTGTGTGACCTAATCTGTTGTATCAGATCTATGTTTAATTTTTTAGCTGAAGCTTGGGAGAAAATTCATTAAGCCAGAAATGAGTACTGTTCTTCTAGCCTAGGGCCTCAGGCATTACCAGATTGCTTGCTAATCTGCTACACACTTGTCAATCGTTTCTTAACAAGAAAACATTATCTATTCCTTGTCTACCACCTTTATGCAAGGTTTCATGAAACATTCTTTGCACTTAGCAATTTAAAAAGCCATGATTTCTGAGAAATCCAAGTGATTTTTGACGACCCACTGGAGCTGTTCAGGCAAGCTTGGGATGCCCTAATTTTTTTGAAGTTTTCAAAGTCAGATTTAAATCAATATTTTAAAGATAAAAACTAGCTTGATAGGCAGTGAATAGGTTGATGCAGAATTCATGCAGTGAGGATAGATTAGTTTTTGTTAATCTACCGTGATTGTCAGCTCATTCTTACAAACAGTATTTTTCCTGTCCCTGGTCATTTTTCAAGTGGCTGGATCTATGCTGCTTAAAAAGATGAAAGCCAAACTTGGGTTTCAAGGCCAAGAGACAGAAGCACACACCTGTGCTACCACAGCCACGGCTTCTAAAACATCTGCCACTTCTCTAGCACCTCAGTCTAGGAAAGAACAAATCCAACAAAGAACCAGAGAACATTTGCAACTAGGCAACATCAGAGTTGAGTCTAACCTTTCATTCCTTCTCTTCCATTTGGCAGCATGGACATGTCTATGGGGAGTTGAAACAGACACAGTTTGAATTACAGACATATCTACATTTTTACACTGAATTTTTTCTCTTTTTGCAGTTGTCCTTTTATTCTTTTTACATATTTTTATCTCTATTTGATCTACTTTTACAAAAAAAAAAGTATTTAAAAATTCACTCTTGGCCAGTGTCACTTAAGATAAATGTTTTGGTGCTTTATTATGATTTGGTCTTCCACTCACTGTAGCTATTTGTCATTTTTTAATGTTATCACTACAGGTGAAGTTCTTGTATTAAATGCAAGGAGTACATTTTCTTATAAATCAGAGTAGAATGCCAAAACACAGCTCTGACAAATGACATATTACTGACTGCATGTGTTTTCTCTGGAGCATGTTCTTTCTACACACAATATTTACAGTCTAATTACTGAACACCAGATAGTGATGTCTCCTGAAATTTGAAAATCCTTTTGCGAGAATGCTCAGAGAGTGAGGAATTAATGGAGAAAACCATGAGGGTCTTTAGAGGAAAACACAAGATCCTCTGTATTTTTCATCAATTTTTAAAAAATTAATTGGTTGTATTAACAAAGATTTTGTTTATTTAATATTTCACCTTCTCTTCTCTGGAAATATTTGGGGCAAATATAGCAATTAAAAAGATGGAATTTTTATTCAGTCTGAACTTCTATCTTTTCATTTTAATAGGCCATGTTAAAATATCACATCAATATCTCCTCTTACCTCAAACAGGCTGATGATATGAAACAAGTGGACTGAGAATTCTGAACAATAGTTGTTGCATATTTTTGCTTGCAAAAAGGGCCAAAATCGTCATGAAAAAAACAAAGGAGATAAACATCAGCTTTCTAATACAGGGAAGAATCCATATTCTCCCAAATCAAGTGAATGTCATACTGTTACTCTCCCAATACACTAAATATCAGCCTTGTTGAACAATGATATTTCAGGCTGTTTTCAAAAGTAAATAAGGCTTCCATGTTTGTTCAGCATGTCAGTCTGTCTCTTCCAATAACCTTTGAAACCAAACACCAATTTTAGTTAAATTTGATGTAAAGGTACTACTTTAATTGAAATTCAGTAAAACTAAGTAACTGACTAGAAAAGAAACTCTGTTCTTTCAGCCGTTGAGGAAAAAGCTTCAGAGGGAATCTGACTCTTTGAGAAACATGAAAATCCACATATTTTGAGCTGGGTGTGGTTGGAGGGCCACGCGATCACCTCAAGATTAGCCTTCATTCAAAATTTGTAACCTGTCAGACATCTTTAAATACAAAACCCACAGACAACACCCCAGGAAACAGGATTCATTAGTTTGACTTTCCTGGGATTACTGTGGTATGCAAATTTCGTAATTCCTTTATCAGATCTATGAAATGTGTTTACATTAGAAACAGATGAAGCAGTTTCATATTGAGGATGAAACTGAATTTAGTTTGCTAAGTTGGGCTTCTGTAGGCCCTTCAAGGTGAAGTTACAAACTTTTCAAGGACCAATCTGGACTAAACACGTGTGATAACTGAAAATTCAATCTGTATTAAACTTTTACCTATTTCAGCCTGTGTAATAGTACTTTAGGTTTCCAAAGTTTTTTTACATGATCATTTTCAAGACAGATTTCTCTGCATTTGCAGATAAGAAGAGCCCCTCTGTTGCAATTAAAAGCAGACAACAGGCTACTCATGACATTAATAAACGACGGACCCTTTTGCAAGATAACAGCTGGATAAAGAAGAGACCTGAGGAGGAAAGGTAAGAAAAATATGAAATGCATTTCTTCCATATTTAGTTCAGTATGCCACGTACCTTTGCATGGAGTGTCTACTTTTACATGGATGGTATCAACCAGAATTAGGGGAATAAATCAAATAACTCTTATTTATTTATCTTGATTGATTGCCCTTTGGAAGTGTTAGTTTGCTGAATATTCACTGACTGTTTTTCACCGGGACTTTTGAGGGCTGAGAATTTAATGAAGTTCTGCCCTACAAGTAAAATCCCTCATTTCACAGGTCTAGGTTGCAAGACTATGATCTTCTTCTTTTTATAAGCAAGAGGATTATATATCTTGGAAAGTTCTTTTAAGGACCTTAACTCAGAGTCAGTTTAAATTTACTCTAGTGTTAACTAGGACTTAAATTACAGCAGAAACAATGCCTTGGGACCATGTTATCATTAACTGGCCCATGAATAGCTTGTAGGAAGAGATAATTCTTACTCCAAAATGTCTGGAGTTTTCTACTGCAGAGTTCTGCAGCTGGTGCAATTACGGTGGTAGTGGACAGTTGTGAAATCTGATTGAAATCTTTTGCCAAGAAAAAGTTATCTATTTTTAATACTCATTGTTCTTCTTTTGCTTGAAGTGCTGATGAAAACTATGGAAGGGCCGTGCTTAACCAGTACAAATCCCAAGACAGCCTACACAGGTATGGTAGAGTACCCGAACACCTTTCTAATTGTATTACCGAAGAAAACTGAGTATCCTTTTACTATATCATGAACAAGGCAAAGACCTTGCTTTGTTCAGTTTTAGTCTATACATATTTTCACTGTTAATCTGACTCCAGTGTCAATAATTGATCACTAAAGTGGGACCAGGGTTACATCTGTTGGCACCTGGATGGACTAAAACCCTGTGTGATACCTTAATCTGAGACATAGATACTTTCTTACTAATGATGAGTTGTTTAATAAAATCAGTGACCAAAGTGGCATTTCTAATTTTTTTATTACAGCAGTAGCGCAAATGGAAAGGAAGATCAGAAAGCTGTACTTGGACGATACAGATCTGATACCACCTTGGACAGGTAGGGCTTTTGTTCTGGAGATACTGTATGTTGTGATTGTCATACCTGTGAAAGGTCCTAAAAATGAAAACATGAACGAAGTCAGTGCTTTTAAAAATTTTTCTTATTTATTAAGCATCTAAAAAGACTGAATTATTTTTGCACAAATTTTCAATGAGGCAAATGAAAATGTGATTTGAGAATAGATTCTTTTGATATCTTTTTTTTTTGTACCTGTTTCTGTGTATTCTTGTCCTCATAAATGTAAGTATATTTTCACAGCTGATAACCCCTCCTCCCCAATTTCCTCCTTTTTAAACTCTAAACCGAAGTCATACCTCCAACAGCTAAGCACAACATGGCTAAACCCATAGTTCTTTGCAGATACTATGATCAGTACCAATATCAGTCATGCTTGTGATCCAGGTGCTTAATTTGAATGTTCTGTTCAGCCTTGAGCTCTGCTGGGTTAAGACATGACCATGCTTGTGTTTGCAGATTCTTTCTGTGTTGCATCTTCAAAATCCAACCACCATTAACATCTGGTATCCAGAACATGCTGAGGCTATGAGAACCAGCACATAAATGCACACTGTGGGAAAAGTGTACTTCATTTGGTTGGGTTTTAGTACTGTGTTATTTTATTTCATGACCTTTACTTCTCTTGTAAGGAATATTGCAAAATTGTTACATCAAATTTACCTTCTTCACAGGAGTTTGAAAAGGAATAGGCTAGAGACCTGTGCAGTATCATCACCCTGCCTATTCTTCTACAGCCCAGTGAATCCTGCTGTATTGGTTCACTGATCATGAGGAAGTCATACTATAACTTCAATTTACCTGTTGCTCTTCTTTGTATCTTTTCTATTTCCATATTAGGTTTTTTGATCTGGGAATCCAAATCTCCATGTAGGTATTTAAGATGGGTGCACACCTTGTATGTACACAGAGGAATAATAACAATGATTTCTATTTCATTTGCAATTCCTCCCCTTATACTTCATAACATTGAGTTTGCTCTTTTGAGTGCTGCTACTAACTGAGTTTTAATTTTCACTACACTATCTATATAATTCCAAGATTTCTTTTCTGAGTGATAATTGCTGGTTCAGAGATCAATTGTTTCTCTTGGCAGGCATTACTTTGCATCCAAGAAAAGTGAATGTCATCTGCCATTTTAGAAATCTGACATGTTAGCAGATGACTTTTGAAAAGCTTTGCCAGTCACCATTTGTTTTGACTATCATGAAGTAATGACATTGGCAAGCAACATCATCCCACTCTCATTTTTTCCAGATAATTCATGATTGTATGGAAGAACATAGGTTTTGTACAAATCTCTTCTTCCACTCTGGAAACTTGCCATTTATTTTAAACCTTTGTTTCTTACATTTTAAGCAGTTTTTTTTCTCTATTACCCATGGGAGGTCAGTTTACTTAAGAACGCTTAAACCAGATTTCTGTGAAGCTTTTTGAAAATTCAAGTATCATATATCACCTATGTCACACTGATCCAGATGGCCACACACTTCAAAACAATTTTTAAAGCTTGATTTTCATGCCTCAAATTAGCCCTGATTGCTAATTTAGAAGTCATAAGACAAATCCAGTTTCTACAGGGTCACTGAGGAGTACTGTCCTTTTGTGCTTTACATTTTTTTGGTTTATGCTGACATATTAAAATATCTGAATTATTTCAGGTTGTAAGGTGACAATCTTTGCCTTTTCATACACACAAATATCTAACATAAAGGATTCTTAATAGGCAACTGATAACAAAGTATACCAAAAAAGGGTTTTAAATGTAAGTAAGAATTGTACCAAATGGATGACATCCTTCCCAGAGGAAGCAGAAGTATTATTAGGAACTAACTAACTATTTGGCAAAAGATGGGAGAAACCTTAAAAGTCAGGTAGGGATGAAAATTACATTGCTATTTTTCCATGTACTAAATGATCCCACGTCCAGAATAGCTTCCAGAAACACTAAATTCTAACTGCACCTATAGCAATTAGATCTGGATAGATGAGACAGAAGCAAATTGCATACTTTCATTGTTTGCTTTATTAATAATCAAATACTTTGGAATAATAGAAATTACTAGGAAAGGATCAGAGAGCAAACCAGAAACCATTGCAGTGTGTGGTATGAACCTGCTTTCCACATCTTGAACACTGCAGACATCATTTCACTGATGTGAAGAAACTACAATAGAACCAGAAAAAAACAATTAAAGAGGAACATGAGAAAGGATGGAATAGCTCTCATATGAAAAATGTCTGAAAAGACAAAAAGTCCTCAGCTTGGAAAAGAACAATATAGGGAAACTGAGTAATGAAAGAATATTTTTTGTTTTTTGCACTGTATGAATGAAGAAATACTCTATAAATGTTTGGGTAATGAATTAAGGAAAAAAAAAGAAACAGAAAGAGAGAAAGAAAAGAAATAAAGGAAGAAAGGAAGAAAGGAAGGAAGAAAGAAAGGAAGGAAGGAAGAAAGAAAGGAAGAAAGAAAAGAAAAGAAAAGAAAAGAAAAGAAAAGAAAAGAAAAGAAAAGATAAGAAAAGAAAAGAAAAGAAAAGAAAAGAAAAGAAAAGAAAAAGAACCTTTATTTTTCATTTAATGCATATATAAATTGTAGGAATCACCACCACAGGATCCTGTGGAGGCCAGAGATTTAACTTGGTTCAGATAAACATTACATGTGTAAATGGACCACTGATCCAGGCGTGGGGTGTCTGTTGGAGACAGCGTTGTGGGTATGAACAGAAGATATTCTTTGATTCCTTATCAGAAACTCAAAAGTCATACAAGAAGAAGTTAACATAATGCTTACTTTCTTTCGCTTTTTTTTTTTTTTTTTTTTAAAGCTTCTGCTACATTGGGCAGCAATGGAGTAGGATCCCAGATTGAACCTTTAAGGCTTTAAAATGAGAAAATATAAAACTATGTAAAGCATTGTGCTGGAATTTTGAATATAGTATGGCGATGAAATGGGAAAGAAACCCTGGTTCCCTGGCGAGCGGGGAGTGAGAGGGAACGCTGGGGTTTGCATCCGCAGCAGAGCCAGCAGGGTTAGTGAGACCTCTAGTGACCTTCCCAGCAACTGTAGCTGCCGTCACAGTCACAAGCCGCCCTGACCAGGAGACAGGGTTCTTTGCAAAATTGCATTTAAGATTTGCAAAAGACACAGAACACAGGGTGGTGCAGATTGCGTCCCAGAAGTCCCTGGAAGGCTTTTCATTAAATACAACAATATTTGTATCATTTTGTGCTGCTTGAAGGCAGGACACAAAATATTTCATACAAAACATCAGATTATAGTGCTAAGATTAATTATTTTTCATCTATAGCTTCAGTTTATAGATGAGAATAAATAATTAAAATAAAAAAATATATAAGTTGTAGCTCAAGATGTGTTTCAGCTGATTTGATCAAATATTTAAGATAAACTTAACTTAGTATTTGTCCTCTATTTCAATATACATCACTTTATATTTAAGCTTTTCAGAGTCTCCCAGTTCTTACTAAAGAATATGCCATATATAGGAAATAAGCTGAAATAAAATAAGAACCTAATCTGCTTCAGCTATGATACATGAATGGCGTTTTCTGTGGAGATTTTGAAGAGTTTTAGGCATAGAACTGTAGAATCTATAAAGGGCTTGAAAACTCATGTGGTTGTTTCTTCATGTAAATTTCATGGCTTAATGAAATCAGTTCATTCACAAAGAATCCAATTTCTTTGATAGAAGTTACTCATGTAGGTCAATATCGTGCTTTGCCAGGGATTTTGCACTAGATTATTTTTCACATCACATTGATTTATTAAATCTGTAAATAAAATGACTGTTGCATCTCTCTAGGAATGGTGAGGCAGAGAAAAAGGCAATCATTCTATGTGTTCTTGCTTCCTTTCTGGTATTTTGACCAAATTCAAAGGAGTGTAATAAACTGTTAGCAACAGTGAGGTTTGATACAGTGTTATTGCTTGAACATCATCTTGGAAAACTCTTTTTCAGTGGGCTACTTACAGTCTTCAGATAATAATCCATGAAATTGATATAATTTCATCTTCTACTGTCTATCTTTTTGATACTGAGATATCAGTACACAGGGAAAAATGATACTTCGTTTTTTAATTTTATTGAAAATAGATTTTAAAAAATTAGAGTGTGTATTATAAACAAATCCTGTGTTTCTGACAGAATTCCAGTTGGAAGTGATACTGATAAAATGAATAAGTCCCCAAATCTGAACCATAAGCAAAACAACAGGTATGAATTTCAGAAATACTATCATCTAAGTATTATGTATTATAATTTATCATGTATCATTTATCATACATTATCATCTAAAAGTTATATATTACCATAACTTTAGAATTCATGTACATACTAAGATTATACAGAGAAATTTTTTATATATATATATATATATATGTTATACAGCTTAAGGCCTGGTGTAGGCTTCATTTGGCCACCTGACCTCTGGAATGTAGACATCTATATCTAAATTATCATAGACTCTTCATATAGTAGGTGAGGAGAAAAAAAAATCATTAAAATAAGAACAATTTTCCTTAAAGAAGCCTATTTTTCCACACAGTTTAAAAGGAAAGCCAGCTCAGATTGCTCATTTACTCAGCATAACGATTATTTAATAATTACAGTATTTTAAGTACAAAAAAAAGGAAAGAATAAGAGTATTTTGAAAAATGTGGGTATGTTCTAGAGCTCTAGATTGCTCTGCATAAAATCTACCAACTACAATACAAAGTTCTGAGGAAGGATAATGAAAAAATTCTATTTAATGCTTTCAGTGGAAAATGCTGTAATACATTGCCAGTGGAAAACTTGAGTACCAAAACTTGAGTACCAGCATAGCTTTTGACAAGCTAGCTGATTTTTCCAGTGGAAACTTTTTCTTTTGTCAGAAGGCCAGTCTTTTGATTAAACCAGTTTTCATTTAAAATAAGTAAGCACAACATTGTTGATACATTATTTAAAAGTTGCTATGATTCAGAGGTGGCCACTCTATATGTCATATAATTCCACAACACTGAAAAATTGTTTTCTAAAAGACTTACACCTATTACCTGATTGAAATTTTCATTTAAGAAAAGAAAGTCAGAAGAGCTCAGCCTCCATACTTGTAAATGCAAAGGGACAAATGCATCACTTTGTGTCTTCATCAGTGTCAGTAGAGTTCTGTCAGTAATAAATTACACAGAACATAGTTGTTAGAGAGCACAGCAATTAAAAGTCATCCTGTGGAGTGTTGAGATATTACTGAAGAGCAAATCAGTATTTCTGGCATTTAAAGTTCAATTGAGGTCACGCTTTCAAATTATAATTTTGCACCTCTATGTTGTAAATCATGGTGATGACACAGGAAGCATCACATAAATTGGATTTTATGGGGGGGTTTTTTGAGAGAGTTTTTTAACAAACCAACAATTAATTCTGAATAGGACTTAAGAGAGACTTAAATTGTATACATTGTTTCCTGCCAGAGAGCAAAATGATTTGTAAAGTGCTATTGTTCAATTACTGTTATTATAAATTGCCAATTGCTATAATTAAGAATTGCAGGGGATAAGACAATAACTTTTTGATAAATCACTGACTTGGATTTTACATAGGTTAGTCTTACCAACATATCATAAACATAAAGCATTTTAATTGAACAAGAAACAAAATTTAAAGTAAGAAAATGAGAGATATTATAGTATTCAGAGACTAAAGCATAGGTGCAGAAGTCAAGACTTTAAGAAGTCATAAATTACTTTGTAGTAATATGTGTGATATGTACTTTGGATATGTAAAAATGAAGCTGTCTAAACAACAGAACCCCTTAAGGTGTCCCACATCTTGTGTCCTTTGAGATATATAAACATAGTTATTGCCTTTACCATACACATTTGTATCATTCTGGTAGGACAAATATGGTTTCTGATATTTTTTAAAATAATTTTAAATGGTACTCTTTCTGAAGATTAACCCACTAAGTATATTTCCTTAACAGACAATCTTGGACTCCTAACGCAGAACCCACAAACACTGCAGTCACTTCTCCAAGCAAGAAAAAGAGGTATTCATTACTAGCACTGCTTGGTTGCCAGAGGGTATATAGCACTGTGTTAAGTCTCTGTAATGAATCACAATTACATTAAAAAATTACCACCTTCCTCCTCTAGCACACACAAACTCCTCAGCAAGCTTCAAGAATTAAACTTTTACGTCTTCTGTCTTCCTCCATGGGGTTTATAAGCTTCATCTCTGTAGAGCCAGTTTGGTGAGCCTGGTGGACATGGCACAATGGGTGCTAACTCTTGGCTAACTCAGCTGGTGCACTCATTTTCAGTGTCCAGTTTTAAAGCATTGTAGCTCACCGTAATTGTGAAATCTCTGATGTCAGACTTGACCCTGTGCTGTTGTAGTGCATATGAATCACAGTTTCCTGAATGATACACAGCTACCTTTAAAAATCTGGATTTCAAGTAGCATTATCTAGGCAAAAATAAAAACAGAGTGTAGAACTAAATACTTTTTAAATTTAAAATGTACTGTTGGTGATAGCCATAGTTTTCTGCATCCTTCCCAGATGCAAATTCTGTTCATTTGTGATTCTCTATTTTATATTTAATGCATAAAAATGTGATCAATAGAATAATGAATGTAGAAATGAACAAGTCATCATATTTATATTAACAGACCTGTTTGGTGGAAGTTTATGGTGTTTTCAGTCCAGTAGTTCTCTTC
>VXBB01004269.1:119281-153183 GCA_013399915.1 Illadopsis cleaveri
ATGTACATCTCACATCTGAAGGCATTGAAATATGGACCTTCACCTGTTGAATATGATTTAGAGAATGGAATAGGCATCTCATGATTACCTAGGGCATCTATAGATACTCTACACAGCATAAGTAGGCTAGGACACAGAAGAAGTGAAGATTACTGCCTAAAAATGGTGCATCTTTCAGAGCATAACAGGTCAAATCAGGTCTCTTGGTGTCTCACAAATGTAGCAGGAGATGAGCACTATGCTGGATATGTACACAGAGATTTTTCTGATTTCCTCAATGGGCCTTTTATTCGTGGCTTATCAAGTGCTTTTTGTGCTTTTTTTCCACATCAGTGAAGATGCAAGATTCTCACTCTGCCTTTTTCCTTTCCATAATTGTAGTAACTATTAAATGCAGGTGTTTAAAACCTGGCATTTTTTTAAAGAACAATATCCTGTAGAAAATCACGTTAAACCACTTCGAACATTCTGACGGTGTTTAACAGAGCTTTAGTCAGTCTTTCATTAATGATTACAGTTAGGATACAAAAATATCTGTGTTTCTATAAAAAGGCCTTTATAATGGGGTTCACATGTATTGAACTGCACATTCTTACAGAAAGTAATGGTATTTGGCACAGCGAGCCACATTTACCAGGGCATTTACAAAGTTATTGCCACCAAAGAATCCAGAATAATCAAAAAGCTGTATTTCTATAAGTTCCTAAACTGTAGAACTAATGAATTTATCTTTTATTTTTCACAGATATATCAGAATTAATTCATGTTGGACATACCTGAGAAAAAGCTTTGAGGTGATAGTAACAGGGGCTATGCAGGAAATAAGAGAGGGATCTCACTCAGCTCTTACAGCATCTGGAGTAGAGATCTGTAGAGATTGTCTGGGAAAGACTATTAGTGTGTAG
Organism: Illadopsis cleaveri; assembly: GCA_013399915.1. Lineage (NCBI taxonomy): Eukaryota > Metazoa > Chordata > Aves > Passeriformes > Timaliidae > Illadopsis > Illadopsis cleaveri. The sequence goes on from VXBB01004269.1 coordinate 120,187, forward strand.
GGGGAAAGGGCATATTGCAGAAACCAGTACATAAGCCTTTTTGGTATGTCAGCTACAGAAGTTGTCTTGAAGAAAATATTTCAGCTGTATATTTGTAGTATGTGGGTGAGAGAGGCAATTTCTAGGGAACAGAAACAAGGGACTACAATAAATTTTTCTTGCATAATTAAGAGAATCCTATATTCCTGCTCCTGTACAAGTTTTTCCCCTAGTGTACAGGGTAACTCACTATTATTACTTCTCTCAGGTAGTAGAAAATTCAGACAATACTGTAAATCTGTGTGTACTATGCTGCTTTTTAATAATATTCCTATTTGACCCAAGATGTGTTCCCAGTCTCATTGCAAAAGACCATGAAAGAGCAACATGTTAATTACCTGGGCTTAAACTAACTCTTGTAATAACGACTCACATTGCTGTGTCTATCAACACCTGGGAAATTTTAAAAGTGGAAAAAATATAAGATACAGGGGTTCTATTAAAAAAAAAATAGTGAATTGTTATTGACTTGGAATTTTCCAAACCAATGGAATTAAAAGCATGGTGTCAGGTCTCCTAAACGAACATTTATTGACAAAACCTTTTTTGTTCTAGAGCTGCGTAAAGCACAAAATGAAAAGAACATGTTAGGTGCATTTTGAGACATTGGCTAATCATGCGTTTCATTAGATCGCCATCCCTAGAAGTGTTCAAGGCTAGGTTGGATGGAGCTCTGAGCAACCTTGTCTAGTGAAAGGTGTCCCTGCCCATGGCATGAGGGTTGGAACTGGATGGTCTTTTAGGTCCAATCCAAATCATTCTATGAGTCTGTAAGATATGCAATTCCAAAGAGCAACAGGAAATATCCAAAGAATTATCTTAGGTTGGACTAAAGCTTAGATGGCCAAAATTTAAAGGAATGGCCCCTACATGAGTAATTCCTGCATGATTTTTCCTTTGGGATGTCTTTTATTTGCTTTAACTTTTTAGCTAGACCATCTAGAGACCTCTAAATCATCCTGAAGGACACCTGTGTCCCTCAAAAGTTGTTGGAAGCAAGGATACTGAAACAGAACTCACATAAGCACACCCACAATTCACTAGCTTGATTTTGCTACAATGACAATTGTTTCTTTATGGTAAAGTGAAGTCGCTCCATACTTTGTAAATTGTTATTGATAGTACAAATTAATGCAGTAATTTTTAATTTTTTTTTTTTTCGCATTTTGGAAGAAGGCGCTTTCAAGTGACAGGCTCCTTCTGTCTCTCAATTCTGACAGATTTGGCATTCACTGTAATGCTGTTTTGCTGCTTTTCTGCATGTTAATACAAATGATTCACTGTTGCACAGCTTCTGTGAAGAGATCCAAGCCCCTTATTCCTAACTAAAATTTTAATACAGTGTTTACAGGGTCATACATATCCTTCCAGAAAAATGGAATAAATTGTCTTTTCCCAGTGATCTTTCCCAGTTTATCTCCTATAAAACAATCTGATCAATAGCGTTTTCCTCTGTATTTAACTCCAAAATCCTCTGGGCTAAGCACAGCACTTGTTTTGGCACATTATAAATGAGTTTTCACAGTTGACTGCAGTCCTCTTCTGTCCCCTAAGTCTCAGCTGTTATTGATGAAAGGTCTGAGCAAGGGCTCCTGGCACTGATTAGTGAGCATAGCAATGTGGAAGGAAATGCACCCTGCTCCAGGATAAATGCCAATTGTCTCTCAAAAAGTTCCTTTATTCATCCTCAGTTATACTTGACAAAACCTGATACAGGGACAGTAAAGCAGCCGTAACAGCAGATCAAAATTCAGCTGGGCCCATGATGCTAAACTTCACCCAGTAAGGTGGCTGACTTATTTAATATCCTCTAGACCAACTCTTTTATTCCAGAGTTTGAAGGCCCACTTGGCAATTGTTTGCTTCTATCTTCTCCTGTGCTGACATGACTAATTCAAAAATCACCTTATGGTTTTAGCCAGACTTTCTCAGTGCAATCTTTTCATATCCCATCATGTCAGAAGAAGAAGCTGTTGATCAGAATGCTTTGTAGGTCAACAGAGAGAGATCACTGAAGAAGAGACATCAGGCAACTTGTTTGGTATCACATTTAAAAATATTATATATATCTTAATATATCTTATATTAGAAATAGGGAATCATCTCGGTAGTTTGTATAATTCTGCTCAGGGCTTTTAATCAGAAAACAGATGCTGATCTATTAAAAATACTGTGCATGATTCCTTTAACAGAGCTGCCTCTGGATTGCTCATGATTATGCCGATGATGACAGAATGACTAAATTCAAAACCTCACTGAGTATCCCTGGATTTGACATCAAGTGCCCCTGTCATTAAAGGCATTCCAACAAGTCTGAAATATTCATGGTCCTTCCATTTTCTAGTCTGTAAAACAACACAGTATTGTTGCTTGGGTATTATGTCAACTGTTAGTTATCAGCAAAGATGGATCATAAAATTTTAGGCAACAAGGCATGAATGCCTTCAAGAATTAGGGAACATTTGGAACTAGATATAGGTTCAGGACTTTTACAGGTTATGTAAGTATTTACAGAATGAAAGAGAGAGTTGTGGGCTCATACTCTGCCTCCCGATCCTTGAGGTTCAAGGGCTTATCTGGGGTCTGTTTAAAATTTTGTTTTTCAGTCCCACATGTCTAGAATCAACTTCAATTTCACCTTAGTTTTAAGGACAGTCTATTTACATTGATGCTTTCTGAATTGCCCTCAGAATTTTTGAATACAAATATTAGAAAGATTTCCATCGCTTTCACTAAAGAATAACATCAGTAAAGCTTTTTGTAGGTGTGATTCATGTTTCCCGCTTGAAACTCTATCTGCATGTTTTCAAGATTAAAAAAACACCCAAGAAATCAGAAAGATCTATGAGATGTGCTTGAATATGTGGATCAAATTAATTTGCGTTTTTCTTTTTGATGCTGATATGACTTGTCAACAGTTACACCAGAATTTCAGAACTACTATCTGAAATAAGTGAGATTCACAAGCATAGATCACAAAGCAGAAGGAATGAAAAGTATTAGAGCGCTATCTCAAGAGAACTGAGTTAGAAATCAAATGCAGACTGAAAAGCAAAGCAAAATGTAGACAATTCAATTTCTCTAACTTTTTGATACAAAGCATAAAAGGAAAAAAAAATCCACACATTTTGATTACATATTAAATTAATTTTTCTACTTTTGAAGATTACTTACTGAAAATGTCCATAGATCTTTCCCATATTAAATCAAGAAAGGCATGAGATAGGTAACATAAATAGAATCAGGTAATGCAAACCACTTTTGTTCCATAAAGAAGGAACCTTTGCTGATATTGATACAGGATCAGAGATATTAAGCTTTTGAAATTTAGCTGATTTCTGTAGAGCTTGTCACACAAGCCTAATATAATTTCCCTTTCTGTTTGTGTCTGAGAGGTGTAGAGATCCAAGATGTGGCAGGATAGGAGTTCCTGGTTAAACTGGGCCATACATTTTGCATGCAGCCTGCCTTGACAGCTTTTTTTAAACCTACTTTGCTTGTGTTCTTTGCTAGTCTTTTCTTCTGTTGGACTGTCTTCATTAGTTGTCAGATTTCTAATCCTATTTTACATAAGCAGCTAGAGGCAAAATAGCAGAGAGCAGCAGCAAACTTCATGGCTAACAGGTCTATAGCATGAGGCCCAGCTGCACGTGAGTTTTTCTATCCTTCAGGGCGGGGCTTTCTTTGGATCCAGAGTGCAATTTCATGCATTTTCTGCAAAGACAATGTTAAAGGCAGGATAGGACTTTTTTTTTTCTTTTTTAGGAGCTGTTCACTTTCAAACAGAAAAGTAAACGAATCAAGAGAATTGTCTTCCATACTTTAACAATAATGACAAGCATACCTAGGTCTTGATCCAAATCTTAATGTTTCTATTTTATAATAAATTAATTTTCTTTCTTCAGTACTTGAGATCCTTTCATACAATATGCAATACAAAATCTTATGTACTGCCATTCCAAATATTTTTATGTAAAATACAAAAATGCACATTAGTTATCCTGAGTTAGGTGCTCCTAAAAATTTCCAGCCATGTCCTGAGTCTTTATTAAAATATTTCATCCTATTGAACTTGTGAGCCAACTATATATTCTGTTCCTGGCAGGCTGTCTGACCTACCTCATTCTTATCCATTTCAAATATACTCACTCTAGGCAGAATGTTCACCGAGATATAATGGCTGTCTCAGACAATACTATACTTGTAGGTGGCATCCCTTGGAATGACCTATGAAAAATGTCAACATCTATTACAGGCCACCTACTGTATTTGAAAGATATTTCCTCTAGTTTGTCCAAACTGCTTTGTAGAGAAGTTTCATGCTGCTGTTTTCCATCATCATCTCTGTTTTAAAAAGTTGTTGACAAATGTAAGAAGTATGAATTCAATTCAGCCAGCCTTGGACACCAAAATAGTTTATTTTTTCAAGTGAAAATTATATTTGCAACTGGAAATCCTTCTCCACAAGAGCCCTTCACTGCATCTGATACTCTGACATTCAAGAAGCTTTTTTAATGTATGAATATAGGTTAGTCTTTTTCTAGTTTAATACTTGTCATCTCTTTTACTAGCATTAAAAAAAGATGTAAGTTATATTGCTGATTTTTAACACAGTAACAACTCGCCAATGAAACCTAACCTGAAATTCTGTTTAGGTTCTGTAATGCAGATCTACTCTAATTTTTAATGTGAGGCTGGATTATGTTCTAATATCAACACCGGTTGGTAGCGTTGTGTGCTAATGCTAAAGTAAACGTAGCTTTGCTAACAAAGAGAGATTTAAAAAGTCAGCAAAAGTATGCCCTGAGCACAATCAGATAAATTCTGAGTTATGCCCCACGTCCTACAGCTTTTCCTACCTTACATTTTGTCCTTTTATAAATAACAGCTCTTTAACTTTAGTTGTTAATAACCTGAACTATGCTTGAACCAGTAGCTTGCAGTTGTGTAGCCTTTGACCTCTGCTTTGCACTAAGCCAGCCACCTCAGGATGTCAGTCTTGGTTAGTTGCTCAGTCATATCAAGATGTTTCATGGGGCTGAAAGTTTGAGAAGTGTACCATAAATTCATATCTTTCAAGGTTCTGTTTTACAGAACTTTTCTTCCATAGAAACCATAATGTGTAGCTGAACAGGTTAGTCAGCTTGTATTTTTGTGCTGCAATCTGCAGCAGAAACTGTTTCTGTTCACTGATTAGGACCCTTCAGGGTTGGTGTTCTATGAATCAGGCTGTAGATGACAAACGACTGCACACAAAGCCCTGCCTATACAGCAAGCAAAATCTTCCTTGCAAGCCAGTCAGTGCACTGGGATACCCAAAGCACTGACAAGAACAAAATAATGTGAGAGGAAGTAACAAAATGCTGTCAGCTGCAGAGTCATGATGATTTAAAGATTACAGAAGGGAACTAACTCATCTATCCTCTGAGTTGCACCAAGGATTAATGTGGGCCAGTACATGCATTTCTGAAAGAATGTCTTAAATTATTGGAAATTTCTTTCCCCCATTATTTCCAAACAGGCAGTAGGCCAAGTTTGAACTATTTTAGATAACTGTCATTCCTTTTTTGAAAACTCTATGCAAACTGAACAGAGGAATTTAAGGTAAAGAAATCTGAAGTTATGTGGGAAGAGTGTTAAAATACATGTGAAAACTTAAAAGAAACATGTCTTCGAGCCAGAATCTTTCCTGCTCATCTCAAAAGACTTTCTTCCTTGCATTTTGACAGAAAGCTACTACAGGAACAAATATATATGTGATACAACTTCCCAATGTTCTAAAATACATTTCTATAGCATTATTCATTCAATTATGTAGTATTTGATATCATACAATAATACTGAGATATTTTAATTTTTTTTACGAAGATTAACATAGAAAGTTCTAGTATTTGGGCCTTGTGGGAGCATATTTTATCTGCATTCTATTGGATTATTTTATAGGAAGGCTTCTTCAAGTAAGGTATCTAATTCTGACAGAAGAACCCACAGGAATTATTTAAAAATATTAAATTGAAAATCATAAAAAAGTGAATAGAATATACTACATCTACACCATGAGTAAAAATTTCAAGCATATCTGCATTACTGAGCAACATCTCATTGAGAAGCATATTGGGATTTGGTTCTGCAAATGCTTACATGCCTTTGACAATCAGACATAGGAGGGTACAGACACAATGGCCTTCAGGGCACAGCTTTGCTACTGTCACAGCTTTTCCATTGCTCCACGCTGGGAAAGGCAGCAGAAGTCAGCAGAAAGGCTACTGATAACTGTGCTGAGTAAACTGCACATAATCCTGTGGCTGCAGGAAGAATGACCAGGAGCCCTAAATCTGCTTCCTAAGTTTTGGGTGAATATACAACACTGAGGCTGACATATACGTGCAGGTTGCACAACACATAAAGATCATAATTGAGATTGCTGTAATTTCTAACCTTCAGTAGACTTTATAGAAGACTTGAAATGAATATTTAAAATAGCTCTAAGAACAGAAAGAAATGGAGGATGCAAGAGACAAGAACAGTAATACATATTTTACTCAAGCCAGACATATGCACAGCTGGGTTTGGTTGGGTTTTTTTTTAAATAAAAGTTGCAAAAACATAAGTTAAGTAACTACCTGAGCTCTTGTTTTCACTTACTATAATTTTAGCATTGCTACCTTCCCATAGTGAGGAAGCAACTTGCCATCCTGTTCACCAAGGAAAGGATATTTTTGGATAACTGCAAGGCTTCAGTTTCTGCAGGAATACTCTGGAAAATGTTAAGTCTGTGATAATATAAAGAGAATTTCCACAAATATATAATTTATTAATGATTAGTATGAAATTCTAGTTAAATGGCAGTTGACTCTCCTTGCACTGAACTGTTTAATTCCTATGCAAATTGAGATCTTGATAATCTTATCAAAGAGAGCCCCAAATCTGATAAATATGACCAAGGAGAAACCTGAAAAGGCTACCTTATCTTCCATGGAGATGTTATTTCATGACACAACAGGTCAGAATGAAGAGTCAGTAAAGAAACACATGGAACATTGTTGACTGCCAGGTTATATACCAGGTCCTATAGGAGGTCATATCATCAAAGGCATCATTATTTCCCCATTGCTTTCTTTTGAAGAGTAAAATTATAATTTTTTTGTAATAAGATAATGTTACTAGATGGTAGCTTTTTAGGTAAAGCTGCTGGAAAATTTCCAAGTGGACGAGTTTGCATTTTGAAAATACATTTTCACAGAAACAAAGTATTTAATAGAAATGTTAACACCAGTGCAATACTTTGAAGGGAAATAAAGGTACTCAAAGCAACACTCCATGTTTTGCCATGTTTTTTCACTCAAAAAGTATAAAATACCTTAATTTACATTTCCCTTTTTAATAGTTACATTACATTAATATATGTTTAATATTAGTATATTGAAAAAGGGAAATTAATTATCCAACAAGATGTAATTCAAGAAAGATTTTTTTTCCTTATATCAGAGAGTAATGATAAATGACATTCTATCCCTGTGTGGAAGTGCAAGAATCAGTGGATGTAACCAGATCTCAGCACCCCTCAGTTTAAGTACGACATTTCTTGTGAGAAGTGAGAGTTTACTTGGGAAGGAGTATCTAGACCTGGCAGACAGCCTATCAAATAGAAAAACGGACTTTAAAAAAAAAAAATTAGACAGAAAGACTTAGTCCATAATCACTTTTTAGTTAAGATATCATTTAATCACATATCAGTACTTGGTTGATTGTACTACTGGGTGAAGATTTTATGTTGTACCATAGCATGTTACAGGTCAGACACTCTTTGAAGTTGTCCACAATGCATGTTCAGCAGGAATTATCCTTTTTGGCAGAAGTACTAGGTATAACTTTTGTTTCCAAAACATAATTCGGTCTTTTTATTCCAGGAAGAGTATGGGCTTTATGTGCATATGGTGGGCATACTGCTGTATTTATGAATACGTTTGAATTACTAAAATAATGGTCATCAGTTAAATTTTTTCTTTCATAAAGAATGTGTCAATTATAACATTTTTTAAAATTAGTATTTAATTTGACTAATGGACAGCTGACTATACTAATTGTGATTTGATCTGTGTTTTGTTCTCTAAAGGAACCAAGCCCTCGATAACCTCAGCAAAGCGAATCCAAGTTCTTTCACAGGTGACAAGGAGTAAGTGTTCAAAGTTCCTCAGGCCCTACTTTTCTACGGCAGTGAGTAGTTTGCAACTATGAGAATGTCAGGAGAGGTAATGTTGCTGATCTGTAAAATGTTTATAGATTAATAAGAAGCATTCCTTATACAGAAAGATTAATATTAAAATACAGATTAATTCACTGGCATGTGCACTGTCAGCTGAACAAGTACTACCTATGGCAAACTTCCATACATGCCTTATATTCTTCCACAATTAAACTATCACTGAAATATTTTGATATGGTTAGAGAAGGGGCAGTAAACATAATATTGTAGAACTCACAGATGGTAAGTGTTGCCCAGCAAGGTGTAACAAAGCATTTCAATCAGCAAGGGAAGTGATCCATAGATAACAGCTTGAACTTTCTTTTTTGAACAGTATGTCAGTTCAATGAGTTTCAAGCCAAGTTTCTGAAGGACTGCAAGCAGCCCTTCAGCACAGAGAAAGGGAGGAACTGGTGGGGTACAATGCTAGTGAGAACTGTGTAATATTTGTCACACTGAGCACTGACACTCTATAGATAAATTTCAAGAATCATGTTGTAAACAGTAACAGCAGATAAATGTTGCCCACCTGTGATCATCTATTTTACAGTAGGCAATCTTATATATATGCACACATACATACAGATACACATTTAGCACTGAACTCTAAGTTGGGTATCTTTTTTTTTTAATCTTAATTCACAGAGAATTTGTTAGGATAGAGTCTAAGGCTTTGAAACACTACTGAATTTTAGGAGTATCCATAGTTTTAAGTCTATCATGAATTGAAGAGACCAAATTAGGAGTTTCACAGAGCTAACTTGGCCTTTTGTTTTGCTCTCTACTTCTACCCAAAGAGAACCGTGGGGCTTCTCTTACAGTATTTTCATAAGTCATTCCATTCTCTAATTCATTGAACCATTTTAAAATAGTAAAGAAAATAGAAGAAAACCTAGCCTCTAGTTTAATTGTATTTATGAAATCAAAGAAAATGTTTCCTTATGTGTAAGATATCTGAGTGTTCAGATACTAACATTTTCAATATAAATACAAACATGATTGGTGCTTTAATTGTTAACCATGATGACATACAAAGGTAATTTCTTGTCATTTCAGAAGCAAAATTTTGGACATTTGGCCATATATTTAGGTGTTATCTTCAGAAGCTGAAGTTTCTTAGTTTAAATAAAAATTCATTTTTGCAAATAAATGGTGCTTAAGCTGGTGGAACACATGGCTTATGCTGCTTGGAATCTGTAAATTAATTATAAATTCTTTGAAAGTTCATGTTTCTTCTTCACTGGCAAAGAACAATCTTAAACTATTAGAATTAACAGAATTTTTAAAAGCCTTTTTATTTTCTTGGATGTACTAGATAATAATTTTTATAAATAAATAAATAGTACATAACCTTACCTTGCTAGGGGAAAATTACAAACATATTTTCTTCAAGAACATAAGTTTTTGCACATTTTGAACAAAAAGCTAACAAAAAATTTACTTTTTTTCTTTTAAATGTGTGCATAAATGTATTTATTTCCTTTATGACACTTTATGACTCCTTCCCAGATAGGGGGAATACCTTAACAGTTCTATTTGGTTTTTTTTCAGAGAAAAAGACCTTTTGGATTTGACTGAAAAAAATACTGCTGATCAGAAAAATAAGAGGCAAGTCTCTCATAATCTGCCCCTTATACTCTTACAAAATATTTATGGTTGATTGGATATTGGTATTAATAGGTTCTGTTCAGTAAAAATATTTAGATTTTTATTTGTTTTCACATGAGGACGACAGTGACCTTTTTTCAAACGTAAACAATTTGTCAATGAATAATATTTTTTATTATAGAGCATTTAATATACAATAATAATGTAAATTTTATTTTATGTACCTGACATATGTTAATACATGAAATTTATTATATTAAATCAGTTTTTTGACAGCCAACAATTGATGAGTTACTGGTATAAATGTGACCACATAGACCTAGAGATTGTCAACAACTCTAGATAACAGCAGTTGGAAGAGAGATTTGGGCTGGATATGATAAGAAAGCAAGGGACACACTTTGGCAGCCATTTCCATAGCTCACAGTACTGATGCCTGAACTGAATGGAAGTCTGTTAGCAAGTTAAAATGACAGAGCTACAGTCAGTTTGGAAGATGTAGGCAGAACCTTCACCTGTAGCATGGCACCATGATGTGACTCAGTGGCCATAAGCTGAACATGAGTCATTCTGACCGGCTGTAGGGATGGCTGTCCAGCAGTGGAGCAGCTGGCTTGGAGAGGTTGGGCCACCTCTCTCCTTGAAGGTTTTCAAGACCCAACTAGACAAATGCTTGAGCAGCCTCAGTGCTGTCCCTGCTTTGAGCAGAAGGTTGGACCAGAGAGGTCCTGAAGTCCCTGAATTCCAGCCTGAATTATCCTACAATACTATGATGGACTTGATGCTTTTGAGTCATTTGTAATTCTTTTGCAGTGTCACATTGGAAAGAAACTGAAAAATATCAAAGCCTGAACAGATAACTTACTTGCTGTAGTCAGGAATCTCACCAGGGAAATGCATACAGTTTTTTTCTTCTTCAACATAAATAATTTAGTCCATTTAATATGTTTAGATTAAATAAAATACTTCTATTAATTCTGAGGTCTTTCTTACTTTCAGAGATGAGGACCTTGGGGATCATACTGAAGTAAAGTCTGCTGATGACCAAAGTAAAAAGTGGTGAGAATCAATTCATAGTTCTCTCTAAAGTTTAATGATCAAATATCAAAACTTGTAGCTGTTTAGTAGAACCAGAAAATAAGAATTCCTAATACAAGCAAACAGAATTTGCCCAATGTGAGTAAGATATCTGTATTATTTCTAAAATGTGCCTGATTAACCAAATACAACAATAAAGCTGCATGTATTTTGATAAGCAATGACTCAAACCTATAATCTCTTGTGGGGAATGAAAATGACTAGAGACAAGATTCTCCTAAGTATTTTTGTGCTTATCTAAGTGTTCTGTGAATTCAGCTGCTGGCATCTCAAATATAAGAAAATTCATTCCTAGTATAAAAGCTTTACTGCTACTAGATTTCATTATTTACAGAAGCTAGGATCCATTTTGGTCAATTAAAGTGAGGTAGTAGTATGTTTTCGGGTCCCATTCTGATGGTGTCTTTTTTTGAGTCTTCCATTTAGTTGTATATCCACATGAAGAGGAAGACTGTCGTTATCTGTACATACAGGCAGTTTTGCTATTTTTTAATAGAAAATATTTTTTCCCAGCAGTTCCAACTGACAGTCGGACCAGGGAAGCATATACTGAGCATCTCCAGTAAATGAGCTTCTCTTTCAGTTCTGACAGGGGCCTGCCCCATCAGGAATTGGGCACAAAAGAGGTGCTGCTTCTTGCAGCACCACTCTGCATATAAAACACAACATGCACTGAGCAAGCAGAGCCTCAGTCCTTGGCAAGCTCACTGAAATTATCAAGCTGCAGCCCACACACCCAGAGTTAAGGCAGATAATGATCACGTTGTTCCAGAATATAACTTTTGGCAGAACCAAACAGGAGCAGCCTTTGTCTGAGCTGCTTTGTAAAACCATCAAAAACATTATTAGCACTTATTCCTGAAATTCCATGATTTGTATGACAAGATCTATTTTTAGTTGTTTGCCTGTCACATTTTGTGGCGAGGGAAACTGCAGGAGGAGGTTTCTCTTGCTTGTATCAAAATCCTGCTTTTTGAAATGAGTCTACATGTCTGTTTAGTTGGTCATTTCTAATAAAAACATAGCTGTAGTATATCCAGAAAAAGAAAATTTGAAACTATAATATAGTAAGCCTAAGAATACAACATTATGGAATACTGACAAGAAAATGTGGAATGCTATCAACAGTTGAGACATTATTGCACATCTGAAAACCCCAGTGGGCACTCTGGGGAAACTAGAGTTCAATTAAAGTTAGATGAAGTTTCCAATATGAATATATATGAATATATCAGCATAAACTGGAGAACCAAAAATTATGGGTCCATGACTGCATTATTTTTCACCAGCAACAATTTAACCAAAATATGGTAAATTTCTTTCACCTGCTTTTTCTAGTCCAAGCTTCTGGATCCATGACTGTATGTGTAAATTAAAACTGTGTAGATGAAAAAGATTTCTAAAAAGTGTTTATTTTGTTGTTGTGTGGTTTCTTTTGTATTTTAGGATAACTGAGAAAGCATATGAAAATCCTCCAAGGGCTCCAAATAATCTCCCAGAAACAAACTACTCCAGTGACAGTGAAAGAAAGACCAGGTACTGTGGAAAATTAATTGGGTACTGTAATGTCTAAAGTGCCATTTCTTGAAAAAAAATCATATAAAGATTTTTTATGTAAGAAATTTCAGGAATGCTTAGAAAGCTCTCATTGGTCTCTGGAATCATGCCAGCCCTTTTCCAAATCTGATTCCAGGATCCCAGGCACAGAAGGTCACATATCCTACTCTAGTGCACAGAGTGAGGAGCACAAGACACACCCTGTGTAGCTCTAGAGACATAGCCGAAACATAAAATTTAGGAGGGCAACTAAGCCAGAATTCTTAGAGGAATAGGCATTTCCTGAATGCTCTTATGAACTTGTTTCTTTCTGAGACTGTAAGGAAAACATTACACTCTTCACTTAAAGTTCCTTTTTAACTTCCTAAACCTATATGGGATGAATCTGAACCCATGTATCATCAACCCAACCACAGACACTGTGGCATGGGATTCTGACTTTTTGACCAAGAACAACCTATTTAAAAAACCACTTCTCTTGCAATACTCACACTCTAGCTGGATTCTGCCTCTACAAGCCCACATATTGCAAATCTGAGTGAAAAATGTGATGTAAGGATATTTGATAGAACTAGCTGTACACCAGGTCTGTTGGTACCAGGAAATAACTAAAATAAAAGGAAATGTTATCTTGTTCTTCATGGTTAAAATTATTTTCACAAAATATGAGAACCAAAAGTATAATACATAGTTCTTGAATGAAAGACCTTTTTGGATTAAAAAATCTCTCTTCACTGTCAATCTACCCATCTATACATATTAATTATTTATGTAGGAAGGATTGTTTAAAGACATAACCTATATGTTGTATTGCTGTGTAATGGTTGTGAACTGCCTGAGTCAGGGGGCTGATGACTCAGCAGGGAGAGGAGAAATCTACTGAGCCTTACTGACAGGGAAAGTAAAGGTCACAGTCTGGTACTTTTTGGGAACTACGGTCAATGTCCCCATCCTTAACCTTATGCACACTCGATCCTTACTGTGGATGTGAATGGGCACAGGATCTTTAATCCCTTGTACTCTTACATCTGCTATTGGAGTACAGTTGAAATCCATGTATCCTGAAAGTTCTGCATGGCCTTGAAGGACAAACCCATGAATTGGCTGAGATTAAAAGCAAAGCCAAACAGCATACAATTTAAGATTAATAATGAATATTCAACAGAAAAATTAATTGGCCTTTTTCAGAATTTTGTGCACATACAGGCTCTGAGTTGTAATATTCTGATTATCTTTGAAAGTTAAAATAGAGAACAGTAATGGAAGAACAGCAGGGCAAAGAATGTGTTACAATATGCAATGTTACCTTACACTTGATAGACTTTATACCCTCTACCTGAATCCTATTTTAATTCATGAAAACTTATTAAATGAATGGTCTTTGTAGGTTATTCTTTCAGGTTTTATGCAATGGGTTCTACAGAGTATTTACAGTTGAGGAGTTTGCTGTATGAACAAGTCACACCATAGCAAGTAAAGGAGTGACTGATAGGAACTGAAAGAAGGGACGTGACCAGGTGCACAGTTCTCAGGCTACACTGGGACTCAGTTTTCACTTGGTGTCTCATCAAGCTGTCAGACTATGTATTTATTTAAATGTTCTGGGTTTCCTTACACTTTCAGTTGACAAGGTTAGAAACTGATGCTTTGGAAATATTTTTGCTGTAGCTTCTGCGTTTTTTGTTTTATACACTCCAGTTGTGGTTTTCTACCTAAGCTGTGATCATTTATATATTTTTGTGTATTTCAACCATAATACTCCAGTCAGTTAGTAAAATCCAAGGGATGCTGTTCTCTACACTAGGACACTCAAGAAAAGTATTCTTCTTCATACAACTTCCTGTAAGATAATGTTTTAGGCATGCAGCATGTAAATACCCATATTATATTGAGCATGCAACGCACAGTACTCACTTTGCCTGAGATTCCACAGTTAAATACAATGAGTTAAATGGAAGATTTGGGAAAAATAAGCTTAGCAACAAAAATAAGAAGCACAAGCTCATACTTCACAGGAACAAAGAAATTATATTCCTTTGCCACTTTTCACTGTAGCAAGAAACTTTAGGCAATTGCACTACCAATGTACTCCACCCTGTAACATGTGTTGTGCACATTCTTGGTCAAAAGAATTTCTCAGCCAGATAAACTAGTTCAAAAGGTGATTACTTAGATTTAGTTTGCATTCCTACTTAGTAGGCTTACTTTCATCTCACGTGAAATGTAAATGGAGCACTGGGTGTTCATTTGAGGAGATACTTCCTCTGTGGTGAGCAGATCTAGGTTTGTTAAATAACAAGCCCACTATTATGTTCTATGAAATATAAATAAAACATTTATCATTTCAGCTTATCAGCAACTGTGCAATTTAAATACATTTCTGGTGTTGCACAGAAATCAAATAAGACATATGTACTTTACAAAATACAGGTATGTGGAAAAGAGTATTTGAGCTTCGTAACACCTTACACACAGGTTATCAATCTGCTATATTTCCCAGAAAAAATTCAACATTTGGTAAATACACATGATTATAAAAAATTACTCCTAATGGTGAAGAACATTATTCAAGAATGATATGAAATATGAAATTACAATATACCTTAAGAATTTCTGGAGAATAGGATTAATAAATCCATTCAGAAATCTTCAAAACACATATGGCAAGATTACTTCTTCAACTGTCACATACATGTTCATCCCTTCCATGGAAACAAGACTGACATTTAAGTAACTTGGAAAATGGGACTGTTAAAAATGGAAGATTTAAATTCCCTGATAATTAAATTCAGTATATTCCTTTCTACTCTGATATAAGGAACAATACAGTTACTGTAGTGAACACAAAGCATACACTGAAAAGCCTGTATTATAAAGACCCTCACTCTAATTCTATGGACATGTTGTAATTTTGTTTGGCTGTTTGACAGCTTTTTAAGGACAAGTGAAAGAAGCAGAGGAAAATGAAAAAATGTAGTCTGTCACCATTTTCTGATATGTATCATTTAGGCTGAGATATCAGCACAGGAAGCCCAATACCATTATGTAAATCTTGCTCAATGGGCTTGTGCATTTAATTTTGAAATGCTGAAGAATAATTCAAAAATAGAACACAGTCTAAGGACACCATATTACAAATATTATTATGTTACTAATTTACACTTTTTATTTGCTATATTATTCTTGAAAAAAACAGAAAAAGAACTCATCACCAAGTATGATTTTTTTTACAAGCACATCGTCTTAATTTATTTTGCATATTATCATCAATGTAGTGAAACCTTCAAAAAAATGTAGTACTGTTTAGTGATAGCTATGTACTCTCTGCTTCACAGCAAATCATCACTTGCTGCCTATGAAGAAAATACAACTGGAAATACTATCAAAACTGTTTATTCCACTTCTGATCGGTAAGTACACATTAGTAACACTGTAGAGTACCAAAGGGGGCAGACATTTACATAAGCATTCAAGTCTTCAGACAAAAGAGAGCAGTGGAAGTCACCATCATGAGACAGCTTTTCATACAAAGCTCTCTTTCAGTGATATCCTGCCATCAAGCCATTACCACAGTTCAGCAGCCTAATATTATGTTAGACTTGTCACAGCTGACATTTTAAAATACTTATAGAAACAAAAGCCAATGCCTTAAGTGATAGAGTTGGCTTTGTGATTCTCTAGGTTTCTATCTCAGGCAGCTGCTTACTCTGCAAGATTTCCTTCCTTTGTGAGAATGATAACGACCAAATTTATGTACAAGTGTGGAGGAACAGGTTCACATGACAGTGCTGTTGAAAACTATCTTTTCACACCAGTAAGACATTCCCAAATATAAGCAGGATATTTGCTCAATCAGTAATAACTTACCTCATGGGGAAAAAGAAGTTAAATGTGGCCACTATTTTCAATTCAATTTGGATAGCCCTACTACCTGAAAATACCTAACCAGAAAAACATATATCCTTTCCAACATAAGGATAAGGAACTCTGGGGATGATTAAAAAAATAGTACAGCAGTTTGTTCACTGATAGGAAAGGAGCAAGGGCCATTGATTTTGTAATGTTAAAACAACATCAACAATTGTATCCAAATAAAGTACAGAGTGATGTCACAGGAGTGCAACAGGAGCTAAGAAAAATTTAAAAATATTATTATCATGAATACCTTGTAGGCTGTTCTATACATTTATTTGCTATAATTGCTATGAAGGTATGAGTTCTGTCTGCTGTGCAGAAAGTTCAAAAAGTTTTCAGGAACTTCTGTATCACAGAGAATTCTGTAAACCAGACTGATCAAATTATGGCAGTTTGAATTCAACTACCAGTTTAATTTATGATTAAAACACAAAAAACATTCCCCTCCACTTTATCCCTATTTAGTATACATGCTCCCAGACATTCAGCCACTTAATTCAGTTCACCAGAGAAGACCATTCTTTCTACCATGGCATTTTTGCTACTTGACAATTTGCCCATCACAGGAGCATGTGTATGACACCTGTCAACTGGAATGGAGAGAATACACAAATGACATTTTTCCATTAATGGTCATTGTACAGTATACAAGTGTCTTTCCCATGCAGTGTGCTAACCTTATCAATTTTCTGCTTGAGATTTCAATGGCAGCTCTTTTTCTGACAGCTGATGTTATATTATATACACAGGAGTATAATTGGAAAAGATATATGTACATACTGCAGGAAGCCCTTGGGCATAGATGCCAAAATGATCTTAGATGCCTTGCAAATTTACTGTCACTCGACTTGCTTCAAGGTAAGAAGATTTCACCTGCTATCAAGAAATATAATTTGATTGTAATACCTGCATTTTGGTACACACATAATAAGAGATTATTTAGGCCTTAGGCCTTCTCCACCTGTGAGAATAAGAAGTCTTGAGACTGGAGGAGAAGATTAATGTAGAAAATACTAATCCCTCTTTTTCTCTCTCTTCCCTACACAATCCCCTCCTTTTTCTTTTGATTTCCCTCTCTCCTTCCCCCTCTACTCTCCTACTTGCCTCTCCTCCCTTGCAACCATAAGCAGGATAAAGGATGCAGCTGAATGTATTCTTAGAGTTCTACACATTTATAAGCCTTCACTTCAAGTCTGATACAGTGAATTATATCAACTTACACTTTCTTCATGTTGGAAAATTTTATTCAGATTTTTATGAAGTTTTGTAGATGTTCTTGATTGACATCTAAAACAGTCTTAATTATTAAAAAGTAGGTAATTTTTTAAAAATTGCTATTAAGAATGAAAACACAGAAGGTATTTATTTTTTGTTTGTCAATTCCAAACGCTAAGCCTCAGCCTAAAATTTGCTCTTAAACTTTTCTCAGGGTATGCCTGTCAACGCTCAGTCCTATAGTCTGTTTTCTTTCTGCCTCATTTGTCTTATTTCTGCTTGCACCTACACATGGAGTTTGTTGTTCTAACAAACAATACTCAGCAAAATAGCTGCATTAGCATAGCTCATATTTCTGCCCACTCCTGCATAGCTTTTACTTCTGCTTCTGACAGCAGGTCTTGTCCCTATTTACTGCATGAAAAGTAACACAAATCAGAATACAGCAGTAAGGTTGCACTTCACATGTAAGAAGCTGCATGTGGTTTTTGTTTACAGTGGACTTTCTGAGCACTCTGAGCTCACTCTGTGACACCTGAAAGGCATTTTCTTCTATGGGAACTACGATGTAGTATGTCCTCAATACTATTATTGCAAGTAAATATAAGTGCTGGTCTGCTTCCATTCTTTTTAGACAGATCAACCCATATAAAGAAGAATTGGCTTTTCATTAGGAGCACTAACATATTGCTAGCAGCTGAATTATCTGTTAAATACTTACACTTATTTTTTAAACTATTCTTTTTTGTTACCTACTATTATCTGGAGACCTGTCTGGTCAGGAATATTCAGCTTAATTTTTGTGTAACTACAAACTTATGAAAGCATTGGCAAAAAAATTAAACAATTGATATAGGTCTGCGGTTCATGCTTGTAGTTATGTATTTAGCTAAGTAGTGCAATTTCTCATAATTAATATTCATTCAGCTCCTTACAAATACCCTCTATCCATTAGAGATTTGCATATAGCTGACAGCTTCTTCACTTCTTCATTTCCTTGTAAAGGTATATGGCAAAAGTACAGTAATTAAATAACCCAAATTTTAGATTTTTTTTCTCTGTGTAAAAATTCTAGCTAATATTGGTGATCAGAGCTTTGAAGACATCGCCACCCTTTTGCTGATTTAAACAAAGCAATATAAAATCAGTGAAGACAACAGATTTTTAATAGCACCTTAATAATAATGCTGATTTTCACTTAGTAGTAGATAAAATATCCAAAGAAACTAGAAATTACTATTCTTCTATAGATTTAAATACATACATAAAGTTATCTGGGTGTCAAGATCCTAGTTGCTGTATCAAATTACTATGCTCCTTGATCCACTTTAGGCTTTCCTTGTGATTTTGGTAAGTCAGCCTCTGTGTATATCTGTGCATTGTCACATGTGAAACATGGGTAATGCTTCTCTATCTCAAAAAATTAGGTCTTTTGAGACATTTGTGAAAGCAGTGCCCAGATTCTGCAAGAATGGGAGACATAGTTAACTGTTAAGACTAAGTGTCATAAGATATTTTGAAATAAGCAGGTCTAGATTCTTTAGGATCTACTCTGAGTTGGATGATTATGTGTGATCATTCTTCCTTTATTCAGTGAAGAAGGAAAAGGATCTCAAAATGGTGAATCATCTTATTTTAGGATGAACTCCTAAGCTAAGACAGAGGAAGTAAAAGTACCCTTTGGAAATGTCTGGGGGAGGGCAGGGTTGTTGAATATAATGAGTACCTATGCAATCAGTTGACATCCTGGTCTGATTTTTAGGTATCTCTAAAAGTGACATAGTCATATATCTAAATTTTGTCTAAAACTACTCTTTCAGAGCTCATTTTTTATATTGCAGTACTAATAACTCGTATTCTGGTCTGGGGTTGCTTGTTTCCTAAAGGAAAGCGTGCTGAGGAAAAGTATTAGAGAAATGTTTCATTTTAACTTTTCTTCATTCTTTGTGTGTTGAAGTGTGAAGTATGTAAGAGACCTCTGGAAGATCTAAAAGCAGGAGACAGCATTTGGATTTACAAACAAACTGTGCACTGTGAGCCTTGTTATTCCAAAGTTAAAGGTAAGGCACAAGATGTATAAAATAC
The DNA here is from genome assembly GCA_013399915.1 of Illadopsis cleaveri. NCBI lineage: Eukaryota > Metazoa > Chordata > Aves > Passeriformes > Timaliidae > Illadopsis > Illadopsis cleaveri. The sequence continues at coordinate 139,949 of VXBB01004269.1, forward strand.
TAAATGTGGGGAAAAACCATTTAGCAAACTTCATTCAAAAAACTTCAACATATGACAACACAGCTGTTGCTTTTGCTCATTTTTTTGTACTCAAACCTTTTCAAAGCATCTACTTCAGTAAGTCTGGGTGCTCAGGATGATATCCAACCCCAGATCCTAGACCCAATTATTCTGTATCTGTGAGGGAGATCTTGGTGGCACTGCAAGTTCATCTCTTCAGGTCACTCTGTAGAGTTGTACCTGTGCAATCAATAGAGACACCTAGAGCGAGGCAATGGCACCTTGCCCTGGAAGTGAGAATAAATTGCAAGACCATCTGGGAATCAGACTGTTCAACTGAAACAAATAAGCCAGGGTGAAGAGGTATTTTCACATAGTGGAGTAATTGTGACCAGTAGAGAGAAGATACAATATCTATGAAATCGTAATGAAAATACTACACTGCAATTGTGATTCTTACCTTTGTGAGGAGCAAACTGAGTAAAAAAATGTGCAAGACAGGGGCAAATGAATATTTTGTTTTATTAATTTTTCTAGAAGTCGCTAGATTTTAAGTCTTCTCTCTTCTCTCTTATATAATTATAGCAATTATTATTTCACAATACTATAAACCAGTACCTATGTACCAAATTCAAAGAAACAGAGATGTAGACGAAGTATTCTGATAAGCTAATTTTCAGCTATGTAATCCTGAGATAAGATCATATTAACTAAAATTATACAAAAAATTTGTGTTCTTAAAATACTTTCATTATTAACTCATTGCAAAATCTGATGGGAATGGGGAATTTTGCAAATAATCAGATTAGAGAATTAATAGAACATACTAACAGTTATAAAACTGTAGAAACAGATACCAAGGGTTTCTATATTAAGCACAATAAACTGGAATGTCCTATTTCATCAAATTACATGATAGACAGACTTCAGTAGACAGTCTAAAAAAGAAAAAAAATCTGAAGTTTCCTTGTTGGACATTTAAAGCATACTGCTTTGCTTGGCATTTCTGACCAATCTTTTCTTTCTTGCAGAAAAATGGATCTACTAATTTTGACATACAGAACGTAAGATGAAGAAGTTACTATTAGTTAACTGTACTGGCCTGTTAATTCAAAACTCTGGGGGAAATTATTCATTTTTACTGCTGGAAATTCTCTGAATTAAGTTCCTGCAGCATGGTTATCAAAGGAATTAATTTAATGAGAATTTAGGTGCATTTTCATACACACACTGCAGGAAGCAAAACAAGATATTGGTCAGTATATTTATCGGATCTGTGAAACCACTAAATTGTACATAATATCAATGATAATTTATTGAAATTTTCTGAATGTCAGGACATTCCTACACATTTGTTTTGAAAGGGCTGTGTTCTCTTTTCCTCCAATATAAAGATTTGTTTGCTTAATATAGCATGAATGGGATTCACTTCATCAAGATTAGCCATTTAGAAGTCAGCTATTCAGTTTAAACTACTGTTCTCACACAGAGAGAAGTGGGTTCATACTGCACCTTCAAGGGGAGACATCAACCTCCAGAGAAAGGCTCTTTCCAAGTAACTTAAATGATAAATTTGGCATGGAACAACAACTGATCTTTGGAAAATGTATCTCTACCACTGCAGAAGGATTCTAGACAAAAATTGCTAGAGGCTTTTAAGTATAACTACCCCACTCCATGTCTGTAATTCTGGTAACTGTGTAATCACCATTTTTTAAAGAAGTGCACACTAAATAGTTGCAATGATAAAATGAAATACATACTTTGCATGACATTATGTTGTTGTATTTATATTTCCTACTTGATTAAATTGACTATCTAAACACTTTGGGTGGATTCATCTTGCCTAAATTTATACATCTACAGTGTAGAGTTCTGTTTCTGAGATACTTGATCTATTCTATCTTATACAGAGAAGCAGACATTTTAGGAGGCAATTCAATTCGTCAGATTGCAAACATCTATTTTACTATGACATTAACCAATGTACATCTTACTTCCATGGTTTGCAAAGGAACCTGGAATGAACAGCTCAGATTTCCAGACATCTACACTAGGTCACAGATACTCCTTCCTTTGAGACTACAGTGAAAGCTTTTTTTTTTTTCCTTTTGGAGAGTGTATGCATATACAAGTATAGAAACTGAAAGAAGAATTCATGCTGTGTTACAATATGTTGTCTAAAATAATCAATAGTTCAGTAGCTTACTGGACAGACAAAGGTATTGACTACTAGTCTTTGTCATGAGATGCTTTAGATTATGGTTATTCAGAACTGATTTTTCTGCCTTACATCTCAGTTTAAAAGGACTTCCTGGATATGACCATGACAGAGTTAGTGTTTGGTGACTGCTGGATCTAGGAAAGAGGTTAAAAGCATGCTAAATATTAAAGCCATAGGTTAATAATAGACTGATGAGTAGCTGTCCCAGTCAAACTCTCTCTCCTTGACTGCATATTTCATAGGGGAGGCAGGAGATATGGATGTCAGTGCAATTTAAACCACTGGGCCTGCAGCTGAGTAAGGATGTTGTCTGGCTTAAAGGATGTTCAGACTGATTATGCAACGGAGACATGAGACAGTAGATATTTTGTTTTGTTAATTTTATGAATTCTTACCAATTAATGTCAGTAACTAATAAATCTTTAATTATTGATGTTTTTTCTGGTGTGTGTCTTTTGCTGATGACATATCCTAGTTAAACTATAATTGTTAAAACTCTATGCTTTACCACGAAACAATGATTTGCACAATGGGGTGAAAAAAGTAGTGCCAAAATTTTAATGTTGCACATTTGGTCCTGTTGAGAGACCAACGTTTATTGCTAAAGCCTAGTTACAATGGAAGCCATTAGACATTCACTTGTGCAAACACATTAGAATCTAGCACTTCCTAGTGTTTGAGGGGATGAGAGATTTTAGTTCACTCCCCTAGAGACCAGGAGCTCTGGATAAAAATATCTGCTACTTAAATGCTCCCTGACAGAGAAGTAGCAATAAGAAACAATAAATAATAATTCTGTGCTCATTAAGTCATCCTCACTGAACAGCCCTGGTAATTTTTCCACGTGTTTTTTTTTGTTGTTTTTTATTATATGTTGTAATTTGGCTAAGAAGAAACACCAGGTTTGTGATCTACCATAAAAATCCGGCAGAGCAGTATTCATCAAGAAAAATCGTATTAACATCTCAATACCAATGTATCAAAACTTAAATGTTTTTTGTCCTTTTTGCATATCATTAGCCTGTGGTGTTTCATTTCCCTTTGACTAGTCCTTCCATGAAACAATCCAAATGAAGAGTTTGCTGGCAGCTGTTTTAATGAATGTGTTATCTTCAATAATGCATTAAATTAGACTGAAAAGCTGTATTGAGAGATGATGTACTAAATTATGTGGGGGGTTGTGATTCATCAGGCCCATTTTTTCACTGTGTAATGGATACTTTATTTTACAAAGCTGGGGCATTGCTCTACGGGGAGGGGAATCAAGTAATCAGAGCAAAGGAGTGAAATAATGCATATAATGCATATTGATTCATTTAAATATGTAGATTACTTCAAAGCTACTGATATTTACAAGAACAAGGAATGTCATAAGAACATCTTTGCTGTGTTAATATATTCTCTTGTATCTTGTGTAGGTTCCCACAGAACACTCAGCCTGAGCATCCCTCCCTATCAGTGCTTGACACAGAGTGACAAACATCTGTGCCCTCATCCTCTTCCTCTTGAAATAAAGATTCGTGTCCTTTGACAAGACATACTCTCCGTTACTTCACAGGGTCTTCTCAGCTAGGCGTGTAAAGAACATCAAATGGATCTCACATTTATTCCATAGGTCACCTCTATTCCTTGCTTCTGCCTATAGGGATGTGTGTAGTGTTGAGATAGTTTCAGGTGTTCAGTTTATTTACTCAACAATAAGGTCAAAACTCTGCTACTCTGATTGCCTTCCTTGATATTTTAACATAATCTCATTGTTTAGAATGAAAACTACTCACTTTCTTGGTTTTGCTCTCTGCACATTGCTCATTGTGGCCACTCTGTTACACCAGGAGGTGGTTTCAGCTTTCAGACTAGTCAATGCCAGACTGCATGGGAGAAATGCCTCCTTTTCTTCTTTCTGTTGCACCACACCACCTCATTTTTCTTCACAGCAGCAGAGACATCTATCATTCCATAAAGACAAAAGATAAAGAGAATAAATACTAAATAAGTAGGTTTGATGTGCTGAAGTCTGAAATTGTTGACCAAAATAGCTCTGTTTAGCTGCTTAATTGATGCAGAGCAACTGAATTCTTAAACTGATAAGGTCTTTCTTTGACTTCAAAGGCTTCCTCTTCTGTTTTGTGCTTTGCCTGGTCTGAGCAACGCAGCTCTAATATCCTGCATCAGTAAAACTAGGACTTACAAACATCTCTTGCATTTCAGAGAGAAGAATCTGCAGGTATTTTCAAATATGTTTGGCACAAACTGCTAAAATCAGACCTTCTTGAATATCTCAATAACTACCACCTTTTAAAATCATGGAGATGGTGTTCTCTGAACAGATGAACTGGGCCCAGAAAATGGGAGTGCCAGGTTCAGTGTCTTCCCCAACAAACCTAAGCAGGTTGTGTAACACAGTGGAACAGCTGGGTGTGTGGAATAAACATGTCCCCTTTTTGCCATATTCCTTGCTGAGTGCAGGCTGTATCCTTATGGCCCATGTTCCATAGCCATAGCCACTGGATAGCCACACTGCTTGCAAATTCATTACATGCTTATGGGTAACTCCTGAACAAAAAATACATTTTCTTGGGAGCAAAGATCAAATCCTGGAGTTTCATCATCTCATCCAAGTGGTCTAATTAAGAATTAAAAGCCGTGTGAATGATTAGAGGGGTTGTCCACATTCAGATTTGGCTTGAGTACGACAGTGAGAGAGGGAAATTTTGGCAGGTTTCATCTGAAGACTATCACAAATACATCTTCATATGATAATCTCTTCTAAGCCTTAATATCTTTGTCTTTCCAGCCTCTGAGCACTTTTGGACAGGAGCGCTCCAATTTGTGCAGCGTCCAGCACAGCAGCGGCCTCTGGGTGATACTGCTGCACCTGTATGAATGACCCCCAAAAAAATCAGAGTTTACCTCCCTTTCCAAACAAGCTGCTTGGAAATGGAATATTTTTGCACAGGGTTTTTATAACTGTGTCAGTTATAAATTGACAGCTACAGCCTTGTAGGCTGTTCCAGGACTTAAAAGTGACTGGTTTGGTCCTGTTAGAATCAATATCTGAATATAATCATGCCAAAAGCACTTGTCTGAGTCTTGGCATTGTTGTGCAGTCATCAGACATCTGTTTAGGGAGCTTAGACAGCTACTGTGGTCAAAACAATTGGCAGCCAACATTTTAAAACTACCTACTCAGGAAAAAAAGATGACAATCAATTCTGGAAATAAGTGACAAACATCTTCTGGCATTCAAGCCATTTTTCCACATGTTTAAAAAGAAGCAGAAAAGGGAGAAAATATTATAAAAAAGATGAAAGCATTATGCAAATAAGCCAATTAAGGAATTTAAATAGTACTAGTGTTGTTGTAAATAATGATGCCATTGAAATTAATCGTCAAACTCAACTGTAAGATGAATATTCCAGAAAACATTGTTCTGTTTTCATATCTTCTGGTTCCTCCAGGGAGTTTCCACCCATGGAACTCTGAATTATATTATCCCTGTATGTAGTTCAAATCTTGGAATTAAGAATGAGAACCCAGCTAACCCTATTTGTAGCATTGCAATTTCAAATAGTCAAATAGTTAAACAATATTTGGGAAATCTATGGAAGTATGTGACTGATAATGCATTTGAACACTGTTTTTAGCTGTCTTCACAACTGATAATGCATTTGAACATTGACTTTATCCATCTGCCCAAGTGACATATGTGAAAGTAACAGTAAAGCCTTTTGAGCAAAACACCAGTTTTCTCACAACAAAATTGTGTTTGGGAGCAAGCATACCAGTTCTGACATGACTGACATCCGTGGAAAGCTTAAGGAGGAAATCTGGGAAGGAGAAATATTTTTTCTGCCTCTTCCACTCTAGTGAGAGACAACCCACATACCCAGTCAGAGGAAGGCACATGCTTTGAGACCTGTGGTTTCTGGGTTTTAATTTGGAGATCACCAGAACTATTTAAAAACTTCCCTGCCTTCTAATTCACAATCAGAATCCCCTAAGTAGGAGCATAAATTAGACAGGCAGTGAAGATAGCAGGGACTTTGCTTCTCATAATGAAGAAAACAACTGGAAACAAAAGAGAACAAGAATGGAACAAACACAAGGAAAAGATCTAGCTAAGAATACACTTTTTTTGTAGTACCACATTCATATACTCTTCATCAATCCAGTGAATATACTCAAGAAATACCTTTGCTGTCCTGCATTTCTTCTATTTCCAGACTGTCCCAGAAAGGGCTGATTTTAGACCAGCTCTTGCCCAGCCCTGGAGGTGTGTCCAGCACTGACTGCACATCTACAGGATGGACAAAAGGGACTCAGAAGGAGTAAGATGGACAGATCCATCACTACCCAGACCCAGGAGTTCTGGCGTGGCAGGAAGAAGAACAAGGGGGTTTATGCCAGTCTAGTGATGTTGCATGAAAGATCTCAAGTACTCTGCAAGTTATACAGAGAAAAAAGTTTTCTCTCTATGTAAGTTTTCTAACTGTACCTAAATCACCCTCTAGGCATCTTTGCCATTTTTTCATATCTTTTGTGATTCAGTGGGTAATAGATAGTGCAAGGACAAGTTTTGACATGCAAGATTTTACACACTATTTTTACAGGCTTTTTTTTCCCTATCCCATTGGACAGTAAAAAATAAATTATAAAAATAAATTACATGGGCTTTTCTGGATAGTCACCAAAGATTCTTGCTTGACCAAACTGCACCTGGATGAAAGTTTAGGTAGTTATTTTTTTAAACCATTCCCTATCTGAAAAGCTAACACACCCACTTTGACACAAGAAAAGCCTTTCAAGCAACTGCAAATTTTCCATGCTCTTTTGACATGGTGCCAGTCAGATGTGCCTTCTCAAACACACAATTACTGCTGGACTGAGGGGTTTTTGTATTATTTTTTCCTACATACATCACATAATCAATGCCTGTTGCTGTTTATTTTTTTAAGATGATAACTTCTAAACCACTTTGCAGCATCATAAAGCCTTCAGTCTGTTGGCCTACACTTACTAATATTTTGCAAACTGTAAAAATCACTTATGTATCAACATGATGGACTTGCTAACATGGATAGTACTTTTTTTCCAATTTCTTGCAAAGTTGATGAATTTCTTGAATCTCTTTCCCTAACTATATGCAAATAGACAAAAGTAAAGATGACAGAAAATGAATAAAAGGACAAAAAAAAAACAACCAACCAAACAAACAAAAAAACAACCCATGAAAAAAATCATAACCAGGATTAGATGATTTGGTATAATCATGTTATCAGGAAATAAGGCATTTTTCCTGAATCAACTGCCACTGTTCCCTGAAGACAGGTCAAGCTGAAATCTGGAGTCTTGGCAGAAGGTGTGTCATGGATTTTTAGCCTCCTGGAGAGAAGGTGTATTTCTGATTTCTGTCTTTGTGATCTTCAGCTCTTCATACTCAAACAGTGTTTCAAAAACTTTACTTTTGGATTATCAGCTCATTTATTAACAACCTTGAAAACCACATCTCCTCCACAACATTCTCTTTCTTATTCATCAGTGGTAAACCAAATTATAATCTCCAATATACTTGTATAGTGGAAACAATGTAAATATTCAAACTTCTTTGAAAGTCTAATTAGTCTTTGTTATCCATGAAGATCATTAGAAAGAAACCCATCCTGATTTGCAAGATTCAGGCTGATGCTTTCAGTTTATAATAAACAGAAGGGATGGGAAGGAGGGTGAAGGAGGGGGGTCTAAAGCATTTGAAAGTCAGAGTGATTTGATAATAATCAAATAACCCCTTGAACAAGAGCTGTCATGGATAATTCTCTCTAGATGGATCTACGAACTAGCAGACCCTAAGCTTAATTCACAGACATTATCTTTGGATACCATAAGCACTGGAGCAATTTGAGCTCACTAAAATGATGCAATTTTGGATTTGTTCTTATAGTAGATCTACTCTAATGGTGATTACAATGTACTTCAATTTAATATCAATTAACTAAGGAAAAAGCTCGAAGGAACCATGACAGTTCAGAGAGTAACACAATATAAAAAAGGAGGAAGTCAATTGGCATGAAATTAGCAACAGCTAGGAAGTTAAAATATTTGCAAGAGACACTGAGAATGAAAAATCCATGCTGTAACTTCAGGGAAGTGTTTAATTGCTCAAATAATGCAGAGTCAATGTATAAATTTAACAGTAACAAACTGCTAGGTCTAGGTAGGATCTATGCAAAACCTCTACAGCAGCTCAAGTGTTAGATTGTTGAAGTTCTCACAAAACATCTACCCTACCATTCAAAGCAGGCTTGGCGCCAAACAAATTAGAAGCATCATCTGGGACATCAGCCTTGGAAAAAAACCATGAAAACTGCTCTGGGGAACTACATTTCATTTAGTCTTATTTTTTTATTCAAGCCAATTTGTACAAATTGGAATAAATAACAGAATACAGAAGCATCTGGATATGTATGATATATTGGAGGAGAGTCTGCACAGATTTTTTAAAGCAGGGCATGCTCATGAATATATGAGTGTTTCTGAAGAAGCCAATATGCTTTTGGTTAAGCTGATTTCTTTAACTGAGAACATTTGGCTTTATAAGAAAACATGGAGTGAGAACAGAAGGAAAACAATGGGTTAGAAAATTCTGTTTTTGTTATGGAGTGAGACAGGAAACAATGGGAGGTTTGGCCCGACTTCTGTGGGGATAAGGCTATATAAATTAGGGCTTGTCAGCTGGGAAGAGAAGTATCTAAATTTTATATAGTCATGAATGACAAAGAGAAGCTGAATAGAGAATGATTAATCATTCTGTCTTTCTCAGAAAAGCAGAACTAAGGGGCACCCAATCAAATTACTAAGCAGCAGATTTAAAGTAGATAATAAGAAGTAGTTTTTCTAACAATACATTATTAAATTGCAGCTCTAATTGCCACAGGGGGCTGTAGAGCCCTAATGTTTAAATGGCTTAAAAATGGGTCTCAGCAAATGGAATATTATTACACATCGGTTGCTATCAAAATTAAATGATCCAGATGTCCTGATTCAATGACTTTTGAAAGAGGGGAAAATATCCCTCCATACTTTTCTTGTTTCTGAGATATTTTTCTTACAAAGCTACTATCAGCCTTTGCTAAAGGCAGAATACTGGATAGGATGGACTTCTGCTGGCATGACAGTGGCTCTATTTTTATAAAACTACTTTCACAGTCATTCTGCAGACTGGAACTGCACTTTAAAATAATCTCACGAGACTTGGAGTTTACTGTCCGTGCTCTGACCTTATTGTTACATGCCTTTTGTACAGCCCAGACTGGATTACAGCAATTAATTCTTTACTGGCTTGCCTGAAAGGCAGCTCCAGCCTGCAGCTATTGCAGCATAAAGCAACAAGCTTATTACCAGGAAAGAGCAGATGGGATTTGCGGACTTCCAGCTTCTTTGTTCTCTGCATTGGCAGCCTATTAGTAACTACACTGATTCAGAAATTCCTGCTATACGATACTGTGTAAGTAGCATCCTATAGTAGATTTCTACTGATTTAGGGCATATAATTTCTCAAGTCCAGGAGTAATAGGTTTCATGGGCACATTAGGATGTTTGGGGTTGGTGTTAGACATATTTTATCAATGCCTTAAAAAAAGAATGGAACCATCAAGTCTTCAGTGTGGTTTGTAAAGTGCTGATGAAGTTCGGGGTTGATCAAACTCATCAGCTATTGCTGGGATACTGAATGGAACTCATTAACAATTTATTAGTAATGTCAATATTGGGAGGAGAGTTATTTATGTTTAAAAACCCAAACAATTAGGTTAACTATTTAAATGACTAAGATGTTCAAATCATCTTTGCTGTATTCAAACAGAACAACCTGAAAACCATGGGACAGTGTATTCATCAACATATATGTTACCTGCCAGTACCTATGTGTATGTTATTAGTGGAATTATGTGTTAGTAAAATTACCAGTACACTTAAAATACAGCAACAAATACAACACAGTGAAATGCATTTTTACGCTTTATTAAATCCACTTGTACAGGAAATGCCTGGAAAAGACAGAGTCTCTCACACTGACTGAGAACATAGTAGCTGAAGCATGCACAACTTCAGGCTGCTTTATACCCATACTACTGGGTATCTCACTTCAGAAATCCCAGTCAAGGAACAGCCAACCTCTGGACCATTTTCTTGGTGATATGATGTCTATGATCAATGCATCTGTCTGGAAAAGCTGCTTTTGTACCCATGCTAGGGCACAATGCTGAGTCCTGAGCTTTTTCTCTTTGACAACTGAGTTGTGAAATGAAAGCCTGCATGCAACACCTGTTTAGGTGGTGCAAACAGCAGAGGGCATTTGAAAATTTTCAACTACTTGTACTCATAACTGAGGACAAGCATTCCCATGGTGACTCTTAAGATCTTGTGCTATGATGCTACATGCTCTACCCTGTCTTCAAATGTGTCTTCTGATGTATCTCCACACATTTCAAGATATTTTTAGTGATGCAATATCTAGACCACACTGTCATGTTCCTGTTCTGACAACTAAAAACTTCAGATATCCATTTACTGGGCTTTCTTGCTGGTCCACTAAAAGACTTTGCATCCTTGGTTCAAATTAAAAAAAAACAACAACAAAACAACAAACAAACAAACAAACAATTCCTCAGTTTTGAATCTCTTTTGAGTATTTCACAGAATTATCAAGGTTCGAAGAGATCTTCAGCATCATCTAGTCCAACCATCAACCTGGCACCACTATAATCACCCCTAAACCATATTCCCAACTGCCACATCCAGACATCTCTTGAATGCTTCCAGAGGCAGTGGTTCCACCACCTACATGGGCAACTTACTGCAATGCCTAACCATCCTTTCAGTGAAAAAAAATGTTATGATATGTAACTGAACCTCTACTGCCTCATTGCATCCTCCAGCACTGATACTATAATAAGCTTCTTCTTGGCTTTTTTTTTTTAATTGCACACTAGGGATGTATAATAAACTCAATATTACATATGCTGCCAATTCCTCTTCCTATATAATTTTGCAATCTTACTGGATGAACAATGCACTTCTAACAACTAAGGCTAGTTCCGTTATTAGTGATAATAAGCTGAGAGGTCCATATTTTGCCTGGGACTAAATATGTAGAAGCTCCATACTCCTTTTACTTGTGGGAATAAAGATTAAAACTATCTGGAGTAGTGAAAACTGGATTCTGTTACTCATTCTAATAAAACATGGCAGAATTGGCCAGATGGTTTTTACACTCCAAACATTTCCCCCCTTCTTTCTTCCAAAGGGACAGAAAAGACACAACCAAAGTTTTAGATTAAGTGCTATCTGGTTGCAAAGTAGTACACTGGGGGCTGTATTTACTGTCTTTACTGACAGAAGTTATATCATCTGGAAGTCAAGGCTTTGTGCTCCACTCTAGCTTCCTTTCTAGTTATTCTTATAGGACTGGTTGTTACTATCTACACTGCAAGAGTGCTTGAAAGACTGACAACAGTGCTGTTTTCTTGTGCACATGCAGAAGAAAGTTTCCAGATCATAAATAAAAGAGACAAAATTGTGACAGGCTGGATGATTTCAAACTTGACTTATGCCCTGAACAGAAAATCAGTGTCTGTTCCTCCTTACACCAGAAACCTGGGACAGCAACAAAGCAGGGTGAAGGCAGCAGTGATTGATAGTGCTACTGCTCTGCCTAAAGCTGATGTTCAAGAATTGGGTAGTGACAGACCAATAGCTATTTGTAGTGGGTAGCTAAAAAACTTACAACCCTTAGACTCACAGAATCATTTAGGCTGGCAAAGACATCAAAGATCACCGAGTCTGTTAACCTAGCACTGTCAGCTCCCCACTAAACCATCCCCAAGTGCCACATCTACACATCATTTAAATACTTGCAGGACTGTGACTCAACCACTTCCCTGGGCACTCTAATGCTTGATGACATTTTTGGTGAAGAAATATTTTGTAGTATCTAATCTAAACCTGCCCTGACTTAATGAGATTTGTTCCTGATTTTGTATCAGAGCCGTAGGAGACTTAAGACTGTGACTTAGAAGGTTGTCCCCTAATGCTGTAGCCAGAGGAAACGAAGTGAACGAGGGTTGTGTGATGCCTTAGCTGTCTCGGGCAACACTGAATCTCTGCTCACCTCCTAGGTGACACAAAGGACACAAGCAATGGCTTCTTACAGTGCTGGGCAGTGAAAGACAACGCAAAACCACTACAGTTAAGTGAACAGTACCCATCCCTCTCTCTTTCAAGATTTCCAATCTACAAGCCCACCTATGTATCTGGGCTATATTAAGAAAGACGTTTCAGTACGAGGGCATCTTTCACCTCAGGAGTTCTCCTACACATAACCAATACATAGTTATGTAGTTTTATGCAATGCTCGGTTCAGTCTTTGCTTCACCACCAACGCAACTTCAAAAACGCGTCGCTTTCCTCGCTTTGCGCCAAAACTCCCAGAATCAGCATGTTTTAAACCTACAAACGGCGGCTTCTGACTGAATTAGCTCCTTTCAAGGCCAACAAAGCCTCTATCTGTGATTCCCATTCCCCTCACACTCCCAATCTGCATAATTACAACCCTGACACCACCAGGCTCTAATTACATGGCTCACGAGAGGCGCGGCGCCCTGCGCCGGATCCCGCCCGCGGGCGGGGCGAGACGCGGTAGGACGCAGTGGGGGGAAGGCACTTTTCTTTAAACACCCGGGGCTCCGCTCCGAGGTGGCCCCCGCCGCCCTTGCCCGGGGCTGGATGGCGGGGGCGCTGGGCGGCTCTTTGTTCCTGCCGAGTGCGTGTGCGCGTCGCTCGGGCTGCCGGAGAGGGAGGGGATCCCGCCCTCGCCGCCGTTAACGGGAGGCGCAGGAGTGGCGGAGCGGGGCCGGGCGGGCTGCACAGCCGCCTAGGGCCGGACCCCGGCGCTGCGAGCGGCGCTCCCCGGCGCTCCCGCCTCCCCCGGTAGCCGGGCGCTGCCCTCCGGCGGCGC